>JAAAJZ020537944.1:0-11604 GCA_010015985.2 Actinopyga echinites
GTAAGTTAAGTTGTTTGGGTTTTTTTTTCACTAAATATGTGTAGACCTTAGGTTTGTGGATGGATTTTACAGGATGGTTAGGTTTCACTATCCTAAGTTTCCTAACACAAAGTCAATGCAAAACGCAAAGTCACGGATTTGACAAATTGCTTGCACGGAATTTCATGGAATTTAGAATTGATGAAACGGAAATTGACATTTTTTTCACAGAAAATCGGTGGCCCTAAACTTGAGACAATGGAGTGCTAGGAAAGTGCATACATGTGTGTGACATGATGGGCAAGAATTTTTGGTGTGCTTTTTAAACAGCACATTGCCTTTGCAAGTTGCACAAATCAGAATTGTAATCACCCCTACTGTGGGAAGTACCAAAAGATTTTCATTTTCTTTCATTTATCAATACAGGGCAATACTATTGTGTTACTTATACTTCCGAAGGGAAACATTACTTTCTCATTTGATTCAGTTAAAGTATTCATTTATGGAAAATCCACTTGTCCATCTGACAAGCTCAAAGAGAGAATGTGGTTGTCTGATGCAATTTTTTGTTCATCACAGGCAATCAGACAGGAGTTAAATTTCAGTCCTGGCCATGAACAAATCTTTTATTTATTACCTAGTGCAATATTTTTGACAGCAACAACTGAGTCAAGAGACACAAAAATGTCCTACACTACAAATAAATCGAATGGTGACTACCTGAACCACAGCATGCCATGCTTAAGCAATGAAATAATGAGGTCAATACAAGACATGAGTGCAAACAGCTTTAAAATCTGATCTTTTTCCTCAAAATTTTGCCCTTCAGCAAATGTCTACTGATGTAGATGTAATATGTTTATAAGGCAAGTTCATTTTACCAATTTACCATTTTCAGGGGCCAGACTAGAAAAGAATACTTTTTCTGGTCCTTTATCTTCTTTTCTACATATCGATGGTATTGGAGTGTACCTATTGTATTGTTTTTGTTCATTGGCTTTAATTTAATTATTTGCCAACAAATTTTTGTTAATATATTTGTACATCTCAATGTCACTTAATAGTACTTTATAACTATGTGAAGGTATAAATCAAATCAAATCAAGTACCTCTTGCTGCAATTTGTTTCAGGAAGGACGACATGCTTTTTGCAGACTTTACTGAACTAGTATATTAATACTCTGTCCTACTTTTTAATGTCATCACAGGATTCAAAACTCATATCGCAGTCCTGATTAACAAACATTCAAAAATTCCATACATTACATGTTGTGTGGCCATATCACTGTAAGCTACAAGACCACACTCTCAGTGTAGTTTTGAGACTAGCTATTAACTGCTACAAAGGAGGTACGGTACAATATCACTTATTTGAAAATCAATTTTTATCAATTTGGAAAATATTGTGTGACCTGGAAAGAATGTTTGCATGTTTCTGGCTGTAAGGCAGCTGTTTTAAATACAACACTAAAGCCACCACTCACGTGAATTAATGTTGGATGGCTTTAAGTTCCATATTTGTAATCTGGCAGATTTGGAACCTTTCCAATTTTTAATTTGCCTCCGAATGAGAAAACCACATATTTCTCTTGGATGAAAACTGTACCTTCCTCTGCCCCTGCCAGGAGCAAGGAACTTCAAGCTTCTCTGAAAATACCGTTGTTCTTAGCACGGGCATCTAAATCATAAAAGTCACTTTTGGAGGAAAGATGTAAGGACTGTTACAAACCTAACTTTGAAATGCATTACACATCAAAGTTCAGTGCGTTTTTTCGTAAAATAATTTATTGCCAAAAGGGTAAACTCATGGGGGACTGAGTTGCAATTACGAACAAATGATGTTTGTTAATCATTGGCAGCACTGTATTTGTTGTCACCATGACAGTCAGCAAAGTGTATTGAACATCGATATCACAGCTACATCTATGAATACAAAGACATTCACTCAAAGGCATGTCACTGCACAAGGGATGTGGTTTTTGCTTGATTTCTGTTACAGTACATGTTCATTAGGCAAGAATCCACTGAATCATACTGTGCAATGTGTACATGTATGTAGTGGGTGCAGCACACCAATTTTCCATGGACAAACATTGGGAAACCTTTCAGTGGATTTTGAGTTTGAACTATGCATGACACTGCAACTAAGTATTATCCATCAACCTGGGATTGCATACTTACATGTATATACCAGGGAGCTAATACTTGGATAAAAAATGGCAGCTTCCTGCTGATACTGAAGTGTGTACACTGTACAGAGCTTCCTTCGTCCAATGTGAAAGATTTAAACACCCACTATCCCCTTGGTAAAACTCTCTCCTACATTATCAGTGGGGCTCATGTCTAAAATTTCTTCATCCATACTGTAACTATGAATGATGATGCTATGTACGAATGGGGTACCTCATCCAAGAATTCACAATTGATTTGATATATTCAACCCATGTGACAGGCTTACCAAGACTTGATAAAGAAAAAAAGTTCAGGCTTACCAAGACTTGATAAAGAAAAAAAAGTTCTCTTACACAAAGATTTTTTTCACACAGTTTCCCCTGTGGTTGTCAGCTAATTACAAAATCCAGCCAAGTAGAAAATTAATCTAGAAAACAACTTTACCTTGGAAAAACCCAGTAGCCTTGCATGGTTGATTGGTAATCTCAATAGAGGACACTCATGCCATGTCTGTTATTCTCATATTAGCATGGGACTGGGACAAAAAAACAATGACATACCATGGACATAATTTTGAAATTAATGATAAAATAGTCTACTGACAGCCAAAAACTTATTTATCTTGTAATGACACGCTCAACATACACTCAAACGAACACTTTGGAATATCTACCAGGCAGTTGAAAAGAATGGACTGTTACCATTATATTATTCACATACTCAGGGACATACGTACATGTAAGGGGAAATGTAGTCAGAGGGAGTATTTTTCTTTGGTTCTGTCCGCTACCCCTTGGCGTCAGGGAGCAAACAGTGAAGAAAGTCACTCACCGATTGGGTGGGGCAAGTAGTTGATATTTAATACTAAAAGACTCCTATTTTTACAATCAACCTGTGGAACATCTTTAACGTTCTTCCAGAATTATGCCATACACCTCCTCTAAATCTTTAACCACTGTCAAATTTAGATTATAATTCAGTGTTTGCAATGCATCCTACCTGCTTCCCATAGTACAGCAGTTAGTAGTAGCCTATACAGTAATATTACAGTATAGTGTGTCATACATCTTTGTTTTACTGAACCACCACCTGGTCACATCATCGAATTCCCTGATATGGGTATCTGTAAGCGATTCAAATTTTTTCAAACACCTGTCTGATGAATATTTATTATTGTCCTAAAATACAGTAACAGCATTTGATTGGCCGTCATGATTTTCTGATTGGAAAGTGAGCTTCTTTGGCATTTGCTGTCTAATTTTAAGGGGTCTGTGAAAACACCAAAGATAGAACACAGCCTATTGTGACAGGCACTACACTGACTGGGGGAGTATACGGTAACATGACATCCATGCCTATATAAAAATCAGAAATCAGTTTCCAGAGGGGCACAAAATGCCTGATTATGACACTTTCAGACTCATGGTCAAACCTGTTGTGTAAAACAGGAATTCAAAACTTATCATCTTGAACTGTGGTCAGTTTTTTTGGTCTTCGCAGCTCTTCCATGCAAGTAAGTGAACCTTAAAAGAAGGATTTAACTTAATCTTTGTAAAGGAATGATACACAAATATTCTAATGAAATTTCCGTTCAACTCCTATGTTCAGTTCTCATGACATAAGCAGGTGAAGTATTCCATCCAAAGTAAACTTGAAGTGAGTGCAAGCGATGCAATACCTCCTTAAACTGATGGGTGGTCTTAGTTAACCAACAATGTACATGTATCTTCCTGACTATAGCTTTTAGTGCATAAGAAAAGTCTGATCCAAAAATAACTTGTGAATGCTAATTACATGAATATTCAACAACCTTTGTCTATCATTCTAAAGCATCAAATGGTCATACTGTAGGTCTTCACACAGGACTCATTTCTGCCAATCTACTATGTTTCTATAAACGTTTGTTGAGGGTTTCTCTACTTTCAGTTATGTGTATCAGAAATGTACTTGTTTAGTTTGGATCTGTGCTTGACAGTATTTCTCTAATAAATAATCACGAAATCCATGGAAAGGTTCTTACACTTCACAAACTGCATTTTTAAAACTATTTTGAATAAAACTCAAGGTTCTTAATTGCTGAACATAAGGAGTTACATACAGTACATGTCTACGAATGCTACAAAACCAACCACAGAATAGCCACCAGTGACCAAAAAATCAATTTGTCTGCAAACACATTGACATAAATTAAAAAGACAGATGGTTTACAGGTCTTGAAATCAATTAGGACTGAGGGATATACTCTCCAAAATAATTGCCATAAAAACCAATACAGAGGAAACACAGAGAGTAACAGTGTTTCTCTTCCTCAGTAAAATGGCATAACAATAATTCTGATGATTATATTTCATTAATACTAAACCTGTAAAGATTTTCATGCAATGCAATTTACATTCAATATCAAAGACCAAAAGTTGTACAAGTACAAAGAAGGTGTGGACCTGCTGCTATTGATACAAAATAAATATCTTCAGTTTAGGCCAAAACTTTGTTTGACTTCCAGATGTCAGTGTTATTTGTCAATTCTCTGTTAAATCCTACATGTTTCTTTGGTAGTAACTTTCAAAATTGGTTTCTCACCATTTTTTTAGAACTAATTTGATTTTCTTTATGTTTTAGGAATGATATTACACTTTCACCATTCCACACCCCCCCCCCCACCCCCAATCATACCTGTAAAACTTCAGTATGCATTTTCCTTCCTTCAATTTTATGCAAAATTCCCTCAAACAGGTTGTAAACCACCAAGGTACAATCATGTAATTAAATCCCTCAACTTCACTTATTATGCCAGTGCTGAACTTATGCCAGCACATGTAGATTACAGCAAGTTCAGCAACCCCCTGACTACAGTTGCATCCCGTTTCTATAAACAATGCCACTCAACCCTGCCATTCAATACTGCCTCCTCACCAGAAAGAAATTATCATTTCTTATTACATTAAAAAGTGCTGGAAAGAAAAATTACCATACTTCTCATACTTTCAGAATTTCTAATGGAGCTGTCATGAACAAATTGTAATGAAAAAAAGAGGTGATTCTGTGGTCTCTACATCAACATTCCTGAAGCACAAGATTATAAAGTATCTTGTCTGATACTTGTATGGAAATTTAAAGCAAATTTATGCACTTTAGACAATGACTGTACCACACATCAAAACGTAACAGACAAATTAAATGACTGTAAATTCAATTAGCCAGTATAGGGGTTTACAACAGTGGTAATAATCAAGCGACTGGTCAATGACCTTTGAAAGACGTAGGATGCTGTGTATGTTGAGGTGTGAAAGTTCCTGAAACAAGAATTTTTTCATACATTCTAGGAATGAAAAGGTCATAAACTCACAAAGTATGAAACTATTATGATTCAGTTCTTAACACATACAGTAAAATACATTAAAAAAAAAAGGTAAGCTGCTTCTTCATAAAACTGACAGAAGGTTGGTTTATAATTCAAAATTTTAAAGATAGGCATGATGTGAAAATATGGAAGGATACCCTATGTCTCAAATTATACGAAAAAAAAAAATATTGAAGAAAAGCTGAAAAATAGAAATATGTTTCAGCAATAAATCTACAATAATAATGTTCTGAAAAGTCATGAAAGATTCTGCACATGTATACATGTACAGTAATGAGAGGAGATTAATCTGTTTAGCTGGTAATATTTTTTAAAAAAATTGCACACAGTATCCAACATCCAGAAGAGACTGAAATTGTTGATTAGGAGGATAGATTCAACCTTATATTAAACTGTCAACCTAAACTAAACAGTCCTTCAAATCAAGTAAGCCCATTTGTATGCCGTCTTCAAAGCGGATGATTACACTTGACACCATACACTGCTGGCCTCTTTGTTCAAACTCCCAGAGTAATCCAGGTCAAACACCATGACTTCAACCCGGTGATGAAAGATCTTGCTGGATGGGTATAGTGTTGAGTAAAATGTTTACACACGATTCAGTGATGACCCTAGATCAAAACCAAGTAGGCCTACCTCTTGCACAATGTTAGCAGCAAACATGTTCAGATTTCCCACACATTTATCCTGAAAAGCTTTCCATTGTAATCTCAAGTGTAGGGTGTGAAAATGTTAAAGAAACCTGAGAATTTCTCTTTCAAAGGATCGATCTCTTTCAAAAGTCATAATGCTAGTACATACAGTACATGTTGGTACTGCTACTTAGCAATGTTAGTTGTTTCTGGCTGCTAACATGCAGCCTTTCCCCTAATTTACATAAGAAAACTGTTAAAATGGAACATCCCATTCCATCTGGTACTGATTTTACACCATGACATACTGTAAGAATGTACAATATATAGGTCTCCATAATTCAACAGTGCTCGGTCCTGACTACTACTGCATGGCATGTGGGTGGGAAAAGACTTTACTGTAACATAAACGATGGACAGATCTCATTGATCTCAGACAACAGAGGAATATAGCCAGTACCAGAATATAAACTGTATCAAGGGTTTTTACTCTTCTTTAATATGATAGCCTATATGGTTACCTTCTTTAATACAATATATAGTTACCAGGAAACAGACTTGCAACATTTACAGTAAATATTTCACAATCAATAATTAAGCTAACCATGCACACAAAACAGAAGAAAGAGAGAAAACCACCTGACAGCAAAACGAGATCAAACAGATCCCTTACTTCACTGCAGAAAACATTAGATATTTTGATAACAAGTACCAGTAAAAGAAAGTCCGATCATAAACGACCTACCTCGAGGAGCATAGATGACCTACCTAGAGTCACACACCTGTACTCTCCTTCGCGTGTTTCATGCATGAACGTACATGACATCTCACGAAGCTTCTCAATTGCAAGGCAGATATCTGCTAAATGTAAAATCCACACAAATCAAGCTGCAATGAGTGAGATCTGTGAGAAGCCTCTAGACACAGAACTGTGTCATAGGATGAGTAATTGCTTTTCAGGGTAGCAGCTGAGATGAAAACATCAATATGATAATGATATTCCCAGAGGAAGGATAACACCAAAATGGTGGCAGTCTTCATGTTTGAACTAATGTACACCCAAGAAAGCTAGTGTGTAACTAATATCAGAGCTCAGAAAAAATATGAGACCAAAGCTGCAGACATAAAACATGTTTAGTCAGCAATTTCAGGAGCTGACATGTTAACAACCAAAACGATGAAGACGTACCGACAGTGTGCCCAAGGATCAAGTTTTCTACAGTATAGTGCCACTCAAGTTTCAACAGTAAGGTTTTTTAACATTTTTATTAGTGGCATATCACCCACCTAGGTACACTATCAGGGCAGCTCATTTGGTATGTGAAGTAGTTTTTGTACAGTCATTTTGACCAGTCTTAAATGCTTTGCCTCTGTAAAGACTAGTTGTTGCTTATTTCATGTATTCATTAAGTTTATATAGGTGAACATAAACAATTTTCACCTTCTAAGTGTAGAGGACAACTCAATAGGAATCTTTGAAAGTTTGAAGTGAAAATTTGAAACCATGCGATCAAAACATCTCTGTACACAAGCTGGTTTCCTTTCAGTCCCTTGTGTCCTGCACAGCTGACAGGCAATAGTCACTGGAAGATCAGTTTTCTAGTGAGGGATTGGGAAGAGCATAAACAATTGATAGCTTTGTTCCATAGGTATCTAGGGTACTCCATACAGTAATGAAAGTTTCCAGGGTAGCTCTGTGACAAAAAGTTAAAGGGGTAACCTCTTCTCAAGTTTTATGGTCGTGAAATATTAAACTTTAACAAATTTATTTCTATGACAGGTGCGAAGGCAGTCACCTAATGTTTAAAGCCAGTAGTACCAAACAGTAATAGTGAAACAAACTCTGCACTTAGTAGATGTACACATAGCCCAGAAAGGGGGGTGCGTTGCATTCATGACAATCGGATGTACACTACAGTGATCTTTGAAGGGCTTGCTCCCCTTTTGCATCAAGATTAACTTTTGGCTTGTCGTGTCCTTAACATTTTGTCAAAGGATTGAGTGACAAGCCTATGTTAACATTTGAAAATGGTCAATTTCAAGAGTCAATTGACACACAAACTGTTCCACAGGGGTTGTGGTTAAAAGAGGTCAGTTTTCAGTCTTCAACCAGAGCCATGATTGTTAGTGCTGATCACTTGTTACACAAGTTTTAGCCCCATACAGTAGGTACACTGTTGACTGTATTGTACTGATAATGTAGGGAGCATACCTGGGTTGCAGCAGAGTACATTGAATACTGTAGGTCTTTGTTCTGAAGGGCATGTACCAATATTTTGCCAGCATTGTACATAGATGGTTCTTCTTCCTGTTTTTCAAAGTGAGTCATTCATCAGGTAGGGTGAGTTTCATAGAAACACAACAGTGTAGGGCCTGTAGGTGGTACAAATCTGTAGGCCTACAGCCTTGCTATTAATCATAATTTTGAGGGAATTACCACCAATTTTGTTGTGAACACATATGTATTATAGTATGTAAACTGTCTCAGTCAATTTCTGGCTACTCCTGGGCACATGATCATGTAAGAAATTGAATTACTTATCACTGTTCATCCTTGTGTACCATATTAGGAGGTAATCATCCATTATGACTAAACAGTCAAGCACCTGGTCAACTGCTTTTGGTTTCAGGTTACATGTACAGTGCCATACGCACAATGTTTTTAAAGCCAATTTCTGTACATATTACATAAGGTCTTATATTAAGCACTGGGGGAAAAGACCTGTGAAAGTTGGTTGGTTTCCCACACAAGTGAACAGAAGCAATGCAAAATATGAAACACTGACAAAGGAAATGTGTTGGCAAAAATAACCTACACTCCTGGGAAAAAATTTGGTCGGAAATATCACCACTTATTCTCCCGTTCTCCAGTTAATCACCCAGTAGTATAACCAAACGTTTTGCTCTGGGGGTAGGTGGAACAAAGACTTGGATCATGGGGGGGGGGTCAAGATCGACTGGTAGCTGGTATAGCATAATGCTTTTGCATTGGTCCATGACTCTATGGGGGTGGAGGAGCAAAGGGTCTGAGTGGCAGCTCCAACCCCATCCTCCTCCCGCTGCTCTCAGGTGATGCCTATGCATTTCCCATGAACATAATTTTTGAAGGTGATTTTAGGGTAAGTGTCTGAAGAAAATAGAATAGAAAGTGGAAATATTGCATCCTCAAAGTTGAACTGGACCAAAGCAAATTTTAATGCTGACAAAGAAATGTCAGCAGCAATACAGGTAACCTACAATCCTGAGGAAAAATTGGTGGGAAATATTCCCCCTTACTCCCCTCGCACAATCTAATCCTCATTTAAATTGTTTTGAAGGTAATCTGAGATTTTGTGGTCAGGGTCTTAAAGAAAACAGAATGTGCTGCTTCGTTGTCTCAACATCGAGAGATGGGTTGAGGAGAAGACATTCTGAAAACCTTGTTTCCACCAGACTTTGTCCTAGTAATTTTGTCCAGCACTGTAGATAATGTCTTAAAGAATAGCACCTTCAAACCAAACTGCACAGTATATATTGTCTGGTACAACTTTCAAAGCTGTGATCCTGATGCAACCTTTCACATACACATCAGGAAATAACCTTGTCCACTATTCAGTCATAGATTCAAAGCCTTGAATTTAGTCAACTAACTGATTAATATGGAGTGCTGAAGGATCTTTTAATAACTACTGCCAAGGATTGTTAAGTGTAGGTTGTTGACCAGTGTTTTGAGTGTTAATAAACTACAGTTAAGATGTGTGCCTGTTTAATTGAAGGAAGCTTATAAGTATTTAAGGTCTTTTACAGATGAAGCTTAATGGTCTGGCTTTAATGCTAAAGCTAAAACTACTTTTGTATTGGAAATATTCATCAAGGCCCAAAGAGTAATTTTTCACTCAAGAGTGCCCCTGAACTGAAGCTGCTATATTAGATTGTCAGGAAGAAGGTTAGGCTGGACAACCTACAGTCAATGAACCTAGATGTTTTTTAAAAGGGAAATCGTAGTCAGCCTAGTTGGAATTAATATACCCTAGTATTCAAATTCTTGAATGGTTCTTGTCAATCACATGGTAACTTTTGCATTCCTTAATTGTTAAAGTTAATACCAAATAACTCCATCGTATACCTGTAATATGCAATGTTTGTTTTCAAACTTCATGAAGGATGCCTACCAGGGAAATAAGTAGAGATTTGTAAAATTTATGTGATATTTCAAAATAAGGTTGGGGTAAAGTCTTCTTTATTTTATGTACCATTAGCTAAAGAAACTAGAAACATGGTAAGATGGAAATTATTCAAAGCATAGAATTACTTATCCAGTGTTACATTGCAGTTTGCTGTGATAGTTGGTCAAATTCACAAATTTAGTCCTATTTAGCCACTTGTCACAGAAAGCCAGAGTTTTCACTGATGTAATTAAAAAACAAAATCACATGTATGATGTACCTCAAAACTGCTTCGCAAAATTTGAATGCTAATTTATTTTCTGGCATAATTTTTGAGTAGGTGACTTCATCTGATTCCTTCAAGTGACGTAGAATCAAGGTAGACTTTTTGTTACCACTTAAGTTCTAACCACATTCATTTAAATTTGAGTGCTGCAAGCAAGTAAGTAAAAGTTACCAAACGTAGGCCTATTCTTGTGAAAAGTAATTATTATTATGAAGTAAATTATGTACATCAAAGCAGGAAAACATAATGTCATGGCTAAGAGTAACCCAAGGCAAAACTGTACAGTACTGAAAAAAAAAAGTACAGGCTGTATACATGTGAACTTAATGGCATCACAAATGAAAATGGCCTTGAAGGGAATAGATTTTCATTCAGAATCATAGCCTAATTCTTGTTGCTGTATGAGTTCATTTAAAGAGTTAATGAAATCAGATCAGTCAGGCTGAAAGTATTGTAAGTCCTACACGTGGCCATTTCACTGTATTGTATGCTACTGCCATTTTGACGAAGAGCTTCTATTTACATACATGACTGTTAGAAGCCATGCTAATTGAATCTTGTAATGAATCTTTTGATGAATCCACTGAAAGCTTCAAACAAACTTGCGTAAATTGATGGTTTTATTAATTTAAAGTACTTACATTGCAGCCTTATGTAAACAATGAATAGTGGAGATACTCTGCCCCTCCCCATTACATTAAATCTTGTAATGAATATTTTTATGAATCCACTGATAACTTCAAATAGATTTGCATAAATTGATGGTTTCATTTTACAGAGCTTACCGTGCAGCCTCATGTAAGCATTGATTTGTGGAGACACACTGTCCCCCTCCCCCACTGTATGCTGTACAGTAGGCCTGTACCGTATGTTGCCATACTTTCTGTTAGCAATGTGTACAGTGATTTTTGGTCTTGTTCTTTTTTCAGAACATTTTAGATTTCTTGAGTGCACAAATTTGTGTGAGTTAAGTAATACTCAGGTTTTGTAGACCTGCACAAATCTTACCACTGGTTATTAGTTTTATTT
>JAAAJZ020539050.1:0-11595 GCA_010015985.2 Actinopyga echinites
GACATTTTGCCTAGGCTGCGGCCCTGTAGTCCTCTGAAAAAAAAAATCATATATTTTCACAGGCTGGAAAATTTTTGGCTCTTTCCGACCAGGGATGGAGATTTTCACTAAAACTCACAAAAATCGAACCGTAATCCTACCCGAAATCGCTCTAGTGTGACCAGCGCTGCAGTAATTCGGGCGATTCCGTAGAAGAACCACCACTCTGAGAATGTTTACACCTAAAATCTAATTACAGAAACAGCCTAGATGCACAAGGACCACGTAGCCAGGGAGCTGTTATCCGAATAACAGCTCCCTGACGTAACAGTGGGGAATTTAACTACATGACAGTACGTAACAATTTTTCCGTATTTGTTCACCTCGCATTATCATAATAAACAGCACATCATAAGCTGAAACACGGAATAACGAGGGCTGTAACGCCCGATTCCGGAATTTCTCCCGGCTTTAGTCCGATTTTTTTTTTTTTTTTTTTTTTACTGAACTCGGAACTGGCCCAGAATGGCAGGTCCTGGAATAGGAATTGGCCCGAAATCGGACTCGGAGCTGAATCCACAACCGTAAGAAATCCTCTAAGTTACATCGGTTGTCGCTGTATGTTTGAATGGTCACAGTTCAACTTGATTTTTAGATGGGCCAACAATCGGATATTAACCCTGTAAGTGTCTTTACATGTAAGAGCAAAACCCATGTCGAGGATATGCTAAGCTGCAAAATGTATACTTGTCTTGGCCGAACTCGGAATTGGTCCGGAATGAGGGCCCCCTGGAATCGGATTTGCCTCGGACTCGGATTAGGTGAACTCTATTCAGGCCCGAAGCCAGACAAGGTACTGAAGGGGGGCGAAAAAACTTCTAGGGGGGCGAAATATTTTTCAAGGGGGGCAAAACACAGTAAAATGCATTAAGTCAATGGTCATTTTTGATCTTCTAGGGGGGCGAATTTTTTCCAGGGAGACTTCGCCCCCATGCCCCCCCCCCCTTCGCTACGGGCCTGACTCTATTACAGCCCTGGGAATTACTTCACCAACATCGCAACGGCTGTCATCTCTGTTAAAATTTTGACAACTAGCAAACAATCTTAACACGCAGTATATCAAAGTTTCACCATACTTCGGTCTGATTTATTGGCAATCTTTCAATGTATTTTAATAGCGGTATTACAACCAATAGGTTAAACTTGTTCGTTTTACAATACAGGGAAGTAAAGAGGGAACTTTCTATTCTTACACATTGTTTTTCAAAAAAATCAAGATCACAGATTTGTAGGAAATCACTGTTATCTTTATGAACAAAGAAAACACTTTTATTCTTCCACTTAGAAAAACATATTTTGAAGGGAAAAACTGTGCTTACATTGCATCATGACAATAACCGAAAAACATGCAGTAATCATTACTCAATTGTGCATTCGCCATTAAACTCTGGTAATCAGTTCTTACTTTTTTTCCCATAAGTATAACACGACATTAAAGGCGTAATGAATGTTACATCACTTGATAATTTGACCGTTTGGGTGAAAAAATATTCAAGAGCCGAAAAGCAGTGGATTTCTTTCAGTGAATGCCTTTCTTCTGGAAGAAGTAACCCAAGTACCTAAATTCAAAGTGCCTATCATCCTATACACAGGCGTACAGGACGGTGGGAATGGGGAAAAGGCAGCAGCCACCCTACATTTTGGAAAGAAATTTCCCACATTTCGAGCACACCTGTGATTAAAATTTTAGGGCAAAAGTATTCAGCACCCCCCCCCCGCCCTCCCTCCATTTGAAGAGGTCCCGAATGGTTACGATTCTATACACATAAACCATGGCTTTGCTGGTGCAAGAGTTTTTGTGACACAAACGCTATAATTTCCCTTTCCCCTTTGTAGGGTTTTGGCCATATTTGGAGTTTTATGACTACCTAACCGAGCTCTCATACCAAAATACAATTGACTACATTCGTGAAAGCATCGTGCATACGGAGCAAATATGCACAAGCAGCGCTGAATGAACAATTTTCGTAATGTGCTTGTTCTGCCCCACAAAGATTTCAACATGAATTAATTAAGACAGAAACATAAACGGCACTTCTAACAGGGGAATAAACGTTACAGTACACCCTAGGAACAAGATGGATGGTGATGGCTTTTTGTTCCTTGCTCCTCTCCATTGGGACAAGAGGGTTCTGTAGTGGACCTTTTTTACCCACGCAGGGGGGAATTGTTTGCACTGGCCTTTCATGGCTTCCCAAATGACTGAAATATGACTGACTGATAAATATGCTTTGCTAGATAGGCGAACCCCTTCCTCGCCCCTACCCAATTTTCTGGTAAAGCTCAATACGCTGGTGATACTGGCTAAACGCCAAATGAGCTTAAAACATATGACTCTAGTAGCGCTGACTCTGATATTCAATAATCACTATTAGGCACGATTCTTGAAAGTAACACTTAGCACTACAAAACTGACTTGGCCTTAAGGCAATTAATTTACGTTTCTATATGTAAGCACAATGTGAGTAAGTGGTATTGCTTCAACAGACGGTCAAGAAATATCAAAATGTATTTGTTCAGAGTGTGCAAAAAATGACCAGTCTTGTTAGATCTTCAAAGCAGCCCATGTTTTTGTTTCTTGGACAGACCTGAGAAAGCACAGATTGAAGACTGGAGGACAATGACTTCCAGGGACTACTCTATCAATGTTTGTTTACTTACTTTAATAAAATGCTACACGACTGATGTTGACAGGTTCTCACATTCTGCCACATTTTAGATTCTCTTTTGTGTTGCTGTCACTCGAACAGACTGAATAAACCAACAAAATCACATCAAAATGTTTGAAAGTGCTTACATGGATCTTAACATCCCCAGAGAACCGCACACACAGAAAGGAAAGAGCTTTGAGCTAATTGAAACTAATTAAAAAATGAAAGCACTACTAAAGTTCGAAACAAAAAGTAAATCGATTGTGCATTCCTGTAACTTTTATCTGCTACCTATTTCAATTCTTCTTTAATTAAGGTTGCTATTACCACTCTAAAAGTTACACCGTACTTTTTCATTAAAAGAAATGGGTTTCAAGAAATTTTTGTTACTCTAATATCACTGTTTACAGCTGCAACTTCTCTGACAAAGTTTCCCTAGGAGGTGCATATGCATATAGGGAACTGATTGGCACCAAGTAAAAAAAAAAAAAAAAAAAAAACGGTGTCAGTATAAAGACAGTACAGAATCAATGACAGGGTTCTGGCTGGTCAGTAAGAGTGGCTAAAACTCTTAATGTCCAATGGGAACTGGGTAAGTATCTTTGAAAGGCTAAGCTTCCTAGAAAACACAACAGTTACCTTGATGTGTACATACAGACCTGCTTAGAAGCATGCAGCATATGTACGTATTTTGTAGTAAAATTGATGATCAAAGTATGCTTTTCCCAGGAAAGTTCAAATATGAGGTCATTAAAGTTCAGATCAGACTTCACCAGAGTCCTTTGTGTAGGCCGTTGGACTTAATGATGTTAGACAATCCATTTGCTTAGTCTATTTTAGCTACTTAATTGATCAGAACTCAACCTGGCCTAGCTGGAACCATGCCCACTAGACCATAAAGACTTATTCATACTCCACGTAGGAGCAGCTCTATCTTGACCGCCATGAAGGAGTAAAGAGGATCACAGTTACCACTTATGTCAATATTCTGCCTGCAACACATCAGCTTTAATAATATGGTTGCAGTATGGAGGTCGACTATTCATCAATACTGTTCTTTTTCATCTGTTTTAGATATTCTGATTTACAAATGGCAAAACTATGAACATGTGACCTTAACAAAACATTCCAATCAATTTTTGCGCAAAGAATATTTCAATTCCATAATACCAAATAAAAAAAATTAACCTTCAAACCGACAAGTAGACATTTGGCAATAAGTAATGGATAAAATTTTTTCAACAAAGAGGGAACTTTCTGCAGCCAACAGTTTAAAAACAATCTTATACATGTAACTTACAAGCACTACCTTACGAAAAGAACTTAATGGCCTTTCTCTATTCCCTGTAAAAATGCAACCCCTCAAAACGCTACATTACTCTCACTCCGCTTTTAACAACAGAGTCAATTGCCTGGACTGACATGTAAGCATGATCATGTATGCACCATCATCCAGTCATTGCACCATCTACTAATACTTCTAATAATACTACTTATAATAATAATTTGTCAGTTAACCACTTTTGGTCAAAGAGTAGACCTCAAAGTGCTTTACAAAGTTCCATCTCAACCTTTACATTCCAAAACATTCTCAAGCCCCTGGGAGCTATGCTAACTGGACAACCTTTATCAGTGCACACAGTTAAAAACTCACACACTGTATTTAATATTACTCCTTCTCCAATATCATATGCCAAGCACCAGACGAGAAGGCAGACAGGTCCCATTTTTAAAGTCATTGATGTGACCCAACTGGGATTCGAACCCCGGCCTCCTGGCTGAAAGGTGGATGCTCTAACCACTAGGCCATCCAGTACTCTACATGACTCAAAAGCTATTCAACTTTCAACAAAATTAACATCAGAATGCAGGGATCATCCTGAAAATTGATTCAACTGTTCAAATGGATTGTAGCAGAAGGGAAACATAACACTGTTCATTTTGCTGTGACTGGACAATGTCCCCTCTGACAATTCCCACCCAGACAATTCCCCAGTGAACAACTCTGCCCAGACAATTCCCCCCCCGCCGGGTAACTTTGCCCGAACAATTCCCAACTCGGACCACCATGCACAATTCCCACCATGCACAACTCCCCTCAGATGAATCCCCTCAGGGAAGGTTTAAGAATAAGTTTACAGTGGGTGTGGATTGTCTGGGGGAAATTGTCTGGGTTAGTATTGTCCTGGTGGGAATGATCCAGGGGAAAATATCTAGGGCAATGTCCTGGGGGGGTGTCTGGTAGTCCTATTTTGCTCAAATTTTATGAACAGCTTTTTCAACCTTGCATTTGTTTAATTGTATTTAGAATCACAAAGATAGGACCTGGACTTTGAACATATTAATTTCTGCTGATGCTATCAATAAATATCACACACCTGTTTATTGGTACCTATGAACCTTCATCACTCACCAAATGTTACAAAATACTCAAGGAGTGGTACCCCATTGTGGCAAAGTTGGTACAGTACATCTATTAAATAGTCTAAATTTGATTTCAATAACAATTTCTAATCCAATCAGACTGGATATACATGCTATCTAAAGTCGTGTCTTATATTAATAAGCCAGTTTATGTATTAGTAACAATCCAATTTTATCTTTGTTCAATACTCTTGTACTTAAATGATTTTATCAAAAAAAATGTGTTTTAAACAATGATAATATGAGGATAAACAAGAAAACCAAACTAAGAAGAATAAAAAAATGAAATGTTAAGCTATGTACAACTACAAAAGAAGTCTTTGCAATATTTTTATCAGTGAAATGGGTAGCCTGTATTGTTAGCCAACAATTTGCTTGCCTTTGGGCAAACAAATGGGGAGGCAACCTTCCCTGTTTGTTGACAAAATTTGATGGTTATGAGAGAGAAGTTTCACTTTTTTATATCCTATTGGAAGTCAGAATGCCCTTGAAGGCTGCACTGTTTGTAAAAGCAAGAATGAATCAGTACCTACTATGTTGAATGTTATCTGGAAGTGGTTGGATTATGTTAGCTACTTGACATTCGTGTTGCCATTACAGTGTCCTAAATGAGTAGGAACAAACCTTTTTAATGACAGCACCCTGTTGAAAGAACATTATATTTTTGGATGCTACATTCTTCACACCATGCAAAACCCATGCACAAAACGTACATTTATAGGCTGCATAACAGTCAAATAAAAACCTTATATAATAACAAAAACCAGAAATAAATGTCTCTTCTATTAAAGTAAATGACATTCTGCTTGTGTTTTGTGTGCAATTTCATACTGGACTCTTCTGAAACATCACTGCGAAAGAAGTTACTATGGTTAACTTGGTATACAAACTGAAATTATCTGTGCCATGCCAAATTTCAGTTTTGGACTCCTTTGATGCTTCAGTCACAATCTTTCAATTGATGGACCAGTCACTCACTCACTGGTAAGTACAATCAAAACTTGGGACTGGCTCTCAAGCGGTAGTGTAAACTTTAACGAACACGCCCATCTGTGCGATTTTTAGGATTAGTTCACAGTATATATTCTTTTATCTAGTCAAAATTTTATCTCATGGTCCATTGAAACTTCTTTGCTTGCATACTTCTCTGATTTATACAGCTACATAAAGAAAGGTAACTAAATAAATTCATTCTACCAAATTGTGATTCGTTTTAATTTCAGTCACTAAATTGACTTTACTGCTGAAACCTGCAGCTTTCTAAGACAGGATTCCAGCTTCTCGAGGGAAAGTTCCTGCTCCCTTTTCTTATATCAGTTTTGCATTTTCTGTCCTGCCTAGTTCATAAACGTCTATTGTTTAAAATTATTCAAATTGTAAGAAATACTACTAATTATTTTTCAAAATCAAAATAACAAAAGCAATATGCTGTGTTCAAATAGGTTTTAGTTGACAGGATCACACTCTGAGAAAAACATTTTACAAGTGAGTATTGTTTCACCAAAGTAGGTTCTTATCCTGCTGTTTTAAGGCTAGGTTCAACTTTTACATCCTAATTGATGCACAAGAAAAGTTTTCAAAAACTCCTGCAAAGCTTCACACTCATTAAGCATTTTCATTAAGAATTAAGAATTTCTTTTCCTTACTTTTGACTTTGCACCAAACTCAATTATTAAATCAGTACTTGAAAGCTTGCACCCATAACATTATCCACCCATGCCCCCATCACCTAAACATTCACATCTTCGAGCTTTTTCTTCTGTTTCTCCCCCGTGTGTATTACAATTAACATTTTTACTTAACATTCATTGTCTTAGATTAAATATGGGAAGGATATCACTTAATCTTGTTAAATATATAAGAAAGGCTTTCAATAGGTTGGCATGCACTTACGCATAAAATCAAAATATCAAACATAAAAAGTTGAAGTCCCACTGCTGCCACCACGTTACTCCAAGTTACTTGGCTTTGCCGAACTTTGCTTGCTCATTTTTCTTAAGCCTCCTTTTCATTTCTACTGGGAACTTGTCAAAGCATCGTTTACAAGCTGGTTTAAGGTCAAACTCCACAAATTTACTCCTGAGGACAAAGAAAAAAAATTGATAATGAATTCAGAAGTCCTATTGGAAGTCAAATGACTTACCCCTGTGAAGAGGGGCAAATCTACCACAAACTCACTATAAAGGAGAACAGAAGACATTTTGCCCCTTTTAGATAACTGAAAGAACATGCAATGTGTAATATTTGTAGTCCATAATGTGGCAGAAAACACTTGAAGAGTAATGAATATTCAAACTCTTTTAGTCATATTTGGTAATCACAAAAGTAGGAACAACACAGCAATCATCACCAATGGTCAAACAAGTCTGGAGAAGTTTACTACAAATTTAAAATTTTTTCATTGCACTTCAATCTTACCCTTAGACTGTTCACATCATTGGAAAAAACAAGTGTAACCTATCATAAATATTATACCACTTAAATGTTAACCTCAAATTAATAAAATTGTAACAACCATTACTACAGGATAATCTTATTAATCAAAGTAGAAAATGATTGGCAATTTAATTTTGATTTATTTTTTTTTATTTTTTTTTTTTTCTGGGGGAGGGGGGCAGCAAATCATCATTCTGAATCTGTTCTCTGAACGAAGAACATGAGAATAATCTGGAGACTGACTTACTTTGTATTGAGTAGTGTATCACAAATAGAACAGAAGAAATGTTCTTCACACCATGTTTTGTTCATTGTACACATCACTGGAAAGAAAAGAAAAACACATGTAATCAGTTCTAGTATTGACCTCAGATCAGGAAAACATAGCAATTCTTATATTTACATAGCCTCTCTGGCTACGTGTACAGAATCGTATTCGGGTTTAGGAAGGCAATTTACAGCCAAATTGACGTTTGATCACCATTGCGCGAAAGAGAGTAAACCTTTTTAATTCACAAACTCAACTGGATGTATTAATTTACACCGGTCGCCATTTGCGACGTTTTGTGGTGATCACAGGACTCCGAAATGTTCAGACGCAAACAAAATGTAACTCCAATACCTTTACGAAATCGACGGTAGTAGGGCAAAGAAATCGACACTCCTTTGAGAAATTTCCCTTCGGTGTATATATTTAAAAAAAAAATAATCACTATTTGACGTTGAACTTGGCCTGGTGGGATAGAATACTCATGGTTGGAAATTCCTCACACCGCGGACAAATAGACATCAAATATGGCTCCTTGTGAGGTAGGGTTCACTAACTGGCAAGGTTGTTCTACCACGGATATACGGGCACGGCATATGTAAAATAGTATACTATTGCAATGTTTTAGTGACTAGATACATCGATTTGACACACGTCTGTGCATGACGTGTACATATGTACGTACGTACATACTGAGCTGCAGAGCTGTATGCGTATCAGGGTTGCCAGTTTGGCGTTTTTAAACGACGCGAGGTGCTGGCCTCCCGTCGAGATATTTCTCCTTTTCGAAAGAGAGGAGGTGTATAAGAGATAAAGTGTGTAAACTCCTTACGTCGGACAGTCGCCTTAAAATTTTACCTACAAAAATTTTCCCCTCAAAGATGGCAGAATCCTCAATACAATCCCAAAATTTTCGGCGGACTTAGCGCGAGGTAGAGTTTCGATAACCAAATTAATAATCTACGTACACAAAAGTAGCTATGGTCTTTTGTCAACGCCGGGAATTTTACCCTTGGTTGTATTTGCTATTCCAACTACATCCGACAACGATGCAACATGTTCAATCAGCCAGACGACTCACGGCGCAACTGAAATCAATAAAACCGTAGTCATAGGTCGGTTTTTGATTTGATTTGATTTATTTGCACTAAAACATGACAAAACGGTAAAAAAGACAATAGCAAAGACACTTAAAAAATGGCAAGCAATGAAGTACAGGAAAAAAAGCAAATAAAAAAACAAACAATATAAAAACTAAGACAGAAGTTCAGGGATAACACAGAAAAGTCTGACCGGCAGACTTATTTCCACTGTGGTCCCTTAAAACAGATAAAACGTTTACATTGTCACGATCACTTTTGTCGCAAGGTCTTGTCGCGTCGGGTCGTGTGTAGTTCTGACGTTGTGGCCTGGGCTTTAAACCCATCAAGTGGACCTATGGTCATCCCCTTCATGCCACAGTTCGGATACCACATAGAAGTCCCTAGAGGTGCTATACGCTCTCCTTTGTCATTCAACTGCCTACACCATTTTCCTGTAAGGGGGCCTGCACCCTTCCTCTGATCGTCTTTTTAAAGCTCTGTCTATTTGTCGATGCGATCCCAAAATTTTCCGCTCGCTCCGAGTGTTGCGTTAGCATTTTCATAAAGTTTAACTTTTAAATGAAAAAGGTTCCATCCCTTTTAGTAACCTGTGCTAGGGAAGTCTAAGTTAGCAATATTCTTTAAAAGGACAAAAAAAAAAAAAAAAAAAAAAAGGAAAAACATCATAGCCCATAGTGTTTTTATGTTATATTCGTATACGGCTTTCGGCACACGACTTCAGAGGGGTAAGCTTTTTCGTTGGGAGCACGATTGGTTGGATACCACAAAATGTGTGTTATGCACGTTAGGAACAAGCCGGAGAATCTTTTTTCTAATGAGCATAGATCCTTTTACAACTGTACAAGTTCGGGGATTCTGGTTTCTACCCAGTGGCGTAAATAGCAGGGGGAGGAAGGGGTGTCCCCTCTGGCTCGCTTCTCAGGCCAAGTGCACCCCGGATGCTTTCAAAGCACTCTGATCTTACGAATCACCCCGGTGTGGGGATCAGGGGCTCACCCATACAGCTGAGGTGAAAAGGGGCCAACCTTTATTTAATCTTTGTCGAGAAATTGTTCAATTCGACAGCTCAAATGCTTCAAAATTTCATTTTTTAGGCGCGCTCCGCAACGCACCTACCAAAGGTGAGGACCCCTGCATATCACATGAAAAAGACTATGTACGCCTATAAGAAACCCGAGTAAGCTTGAGCTTCGGTACTAATATCAACTGAAGTGAGAAGAGGCCCAACATTACTCTAATCCTCATTCATAAATTGTTTAGTTCCACCACTGTGACTTAACAACATATTTTACAGTACGCGATCCGCGCATACTACTTGTTCTATATCCAGTTTTTTTTTTTTTTTATCAGTGGGGCAACTTAAAAATGTGGAATTCTTACCCAGATGCCCCGTCCAAACCCAGCCATCGTTCATCCTCCACGCCCGTAACCCCTGCATCATCAAATCGAACGGACTCTAGTCGCGTAACAACATTACAAAAAATGACCAACTTTTATGGTCTGTTCGGTACACATCAAATACGATTTGAAGGTAGTTAAATGCTTCATTTTACTGCTCATAATGATGAAATCACACGGGGCTTCCTTGGGCTTCGATCGCCAGTACATTCTGGGGTTTTCCCTTGGATCCCACCAAGAGTCCTACTGCTACGGGCCCCTGAACACCATTCCATCGGGAGAGGGGGACCGTTTGGTTGTTCCATTTCTTCCATTACTTCATTTCTAGGAGTCGTTGTTCCTTCTTATATGGTTATCTTCTCCCCTACCCCCCGCCTGCAAGGCTAGTCAGGCTAAGCCATTATTGCTAAGCTACCCATCGTAAGGCAAATCCTGGTACCACCCAGTCCCTACCAGTACCACGTCCCTTAATTTGTGTAGCTTTAGGCCTAGCTAGATGAAGTTTCACAGATCCAGACGAGCGACCCTCCCCCTTAAAAAATCCTGGTTAGGCGCATATCAATCTTAGGCTTTGGCCTATGCTACTAGTTAGAACTGCACAGCCTTACTTATTCCTAGGCCTAGGCTACACTAGTAGTCCTCAGTAAAGGCGTGTGAATAGTTGGGCCTAGCCTACACGTGCATAGCCTAGTGCCGAGCTATAGACGGCCACAGCCTACATAGGCCTAGGCTACTAGCCTACATGATAGCCTAGGCTAGTCCTTTACAGAGGATTAGGCCTTAAGTTAGGCCTTATTAAGGCTAGGACCTAGCCTAGGTTACCCTGTAGGCTGTAGACTGAGGCTACAGGGACGGCAAAGTTTGGCACTACCAGCCTAATTTATGCCTTGAAGTTTATAATATAGCGTTCCCCTATTTTCGTGCAGTCCGTACATATATCGTTAAGCCTACATCTATTTTTGGCTAGCCTAACTGCACGAAAATAGGGATCTTCGTCCTACTACAAAACCATAGGCCTAAACTAGTGTACGACGAAAGCGCTAGTAAACTGAGAACGAGTGGAACGGTCATCGTGTTTTCACGATTAGCAGAGATAGAATTAATTGAGAAAATGAATCTACGAAGAGACAAAAAGGACGAAGAAGATGGTAATAACCGAATTATTTGTCTTTTACATAGCAGAAACGAAGTTAAGGCCAGAATTGTTGTAGCCTAATTGACATTCTAAGACAGTCTATAGGCCTAGGGTAGGCCTAGTCCGCAGTCTGCTGACTCA
>JAAAJZ020540157.1:0-11594 GCA_010015985.2 Actinopyga echinites
TACACTCCTATTTCCCTTCCATGCTGGTTATTAGCTACCCATCTCTTGAACATACCCTTAAAGGGAGTCAGCAGTCATCCCAACTTTATTTTGAAAAATTATCAAAATCTTGCAATTCTCCTTCCATTTCTCTAACAAGTATTTTTCATGATGTTTCTGAACGTCAGAACTGCACGAGAATGAAGACTGCATTATTCAGAGTTAGAACGGTATACCTAAACTTCTAACATACCTAAAGAGGTCCTTCCAAGCGATGGAGTTGAAATTTCACCAGTACGTTCGGAAGCATCTGTACGAGGAAGACGGATTAACCTTTAAAAGTTTGCAACTTGTATTTCCTCAAAGTTTTCGATTTGTCATGGATCACTAGTAGTGATTCATTTAATGAGATTTGTACTCAGCATGGAATCTCGCAGCATAAGTTTGAGCCAGTAGTCTTAAAAATGCCATAATAGGAACTGTTTTCAACTGACTAATGTATCAAAACTGATCGATACATCCTTTCTCCATCGTAATGCATCAACTGTGTCTGGTCTGTCATTACTTGTAATTATCGTTAAATGAAGACATAATCAGGTAAAAGAAGCGGCTCACCCGATGAAGTTGCTACTTCAGTTTGACCTGAAGGTTCACGTGTAAGGTCAGGCGTCTCTGTGGATGGAAAAATCGAAACGCACCCGAATGACAAAGAATGGCATCTTTGGACATTCCCCTGTTATATTTATTAAAAACAAGTTTGTGAAAACGATATGCATTATAGAGAGAATTTCAACAGTATCATAAATATAACATGAATTTGCGCCTTAATCTGGCCAACAAAAATAATTGATTAAAGTTAACACAAATCAGGGAAGAAACTGGGACTTCGTATACTGAGTAACTTCATGTGTAAATACAATTCCACCTTTGGAAAGAAGATGTTCAGCGTTTGATAGCCCATGTAGTGTAAAGATATGCCGTCAGACTAAGTGTTAAATAGTTTGGCCAATCGCTCCATTGCGAAGGCTGAGGTACGGGATCTAGCCGACAAGCGATGTTGTTTAACTCCAGGGAAGACAGAGAAAGATCACAGAAGGTTAATTGTTCTGATTCGTCTGGATGTATTTGTTGATTCAGCTTTCCTCCAAAGATTACATTGCAAAAATATCAGATGAAAATAAGAGGCCGACCATGTTAAAAAAGGATAATTAACCATACGCAGGTATTCACAGAGTAGGCTACACCACTACATCTTGTTTTAGATTCGATGTCTGCAGCACGAGTGTCGAAGCTTCCGAGAAAGGTCTGGCACTCGGGCTGGGAAAACTACTATGGGATACCGAAAGAGTCTTCTGATTGGTTAAAAGTGATAATGTGCACAAAATGACCCAATTAGATAGGCGGTGGAAAAATCAGACCAAACTAGAGGGCTGTGTGTATAGCAGACGTCTGATAAAAGAGCAAGTGAGGTATATTGCACCATACTGTTGAAATCTGTCAACAAAATGGCGGCTTTTAATTAAGTTGAACAGCACCAAAATATACTGCACTATATAACATGGCATCCCCTTTGGGTTTTTAAAATTTTGAAAAAAATTTTACCCTTAAAGAACATTCATGTGAGTAAGAGAGATATGAAAGGTGAGCATACATACATCAAAGAAAACTTGTAAAAATGACAAAATTGTGTGTTTCAAACACAGGACGAGAGGGGTCACCTGACAAGAGATATTACCCAAACTTGGGTTCAAAGTAGCTCAAATATGCATTCATTCCATCGTGAAAATCTAGCTATGTTGTGAGACACTAGTTCAGTAATATCGATGCATTTAACTCATGAGTCCTGTCATACTACAGTCTACCAACAATACAGATGTTCAAGTAAACAAGTCGTATGTTCTGATGGCTGAAATTTGACACATTGCAAGATGTTAAAAAGTGCAACAAATAACGCATCACTCACTATCATTGTTTTCATAAAAACATTGCCATGCAAAGCTCTGAGAATGCTCATGACTATAACATTTCGCTTTCTGCCATCAAGTATTTTATGGCACAAGGAATAAAACATTTCCGACTGTGTGGTATAAAAACATTCATCATTCCTACAAAATTTCATCCATTCATGCATCAAATTAAAATAACAAATACATAAGAAATTCGAGGTGCTCTCTTCTTCTGTCTTTACATACAATGTCAGATTTTAGAATCGGGGCGTAGACTGGAGGTGCGAGGGGTGCGGACGCACCCCCCACCAGGTGGAGTTCCGCTCAAAGTGAGTTCCGTATTACTTCCTGACCGCCCCCCCCCCTTCAGCTCGTGTACAAGGGTATACACAAACGC
The DNA here is from genome assembly GCA_010015985.2 of Actinopyga echinites. Lineage (NCBI taxonomy): Eukaryota > Metazoa > Echinodermata > Holothuroidea > Aspidochirotida > Holothuriidae > Actinopyga > Actinopyga echinites. The sequence goes on from JAAAJZ020540157.1 coordinate 2,323, forward strand.
GAAGCAAAGGGGGAGGACCTTTCCCTTGAGCATATTGGTTTACAGATACCGCTAATTGTCGTATTTTTACTAGCATTTGGCACAAAAAATGACGTGAAACATTACAAAAATGCAATTTTGTCGGCGCGCTTCGCGCCCAACTATCTTTTTTCTTGCGGTTCCAGCATAATTTCCTATAGGAGAGCTTTGGTAAGATGATTGTTCCAAAGCCCGAGAAACTCACATCGTCATCTGTCCTTCCCTGCGCAAGACCTACCGATTCATCATTATGATTTATTTCGTTTTTTTCATTAGTACTAGTGCATGTTAAATGACGTGAAACCTTAAAAAGTCTTCTTTAAATTTTCGGCGCGCTTCGCATGCTTCCTCTCTGATTAGCTATTCCAGTTATTTTCCTTGTTCGACAGCTTTGTTGAAATGACCATCACAAAGCCCCATGAAACCGCCACCATCGTTTGTTCTCCCCTATCAAGAGCTTACTGAAGCAGCAACCACCCGGTTGTTAGTCAGTCAGAATTGAGTTCTTCAAAAAATGTTGTAAATTTTGTCTGTTTAGTGGGAATGCAGATTCATGGGAAGACGCTTAAATGCATCTTTCCAAAGCCCATAATCTCCTAAACACCCCAAAGCTTCCGGGGCTTCGTCTCCGGGTCTCCAACGTGGCGTTGCCCCCATACTGCACGCCGAATGAAGGGGTGGTGGCGCCACTGCAAGAGCATACAGAAGTTGTCTTCTTGGAATTTAGTTCCATCTTCTCAAAAGTTGCACCCCCAGGTTCAGACCAGCCTACGCCCCTGATTTCCCGCTAACATGTTGCATGTATAAGTGTTTGAACACGTTTTCAGTGTTACTCGATCGCTTTGATAAAGAGGAGAATGATTAAAAATTAAATTTTCCCAAATCAAGTTTGACTGCCATTTGGAATCCAAAATGGTCACTGTACTGCATATCTGCGGTAGTTTCGTTCTTTATACATAAGTCACTACTTAGTTCAACCTACACACCAGAGTGTTTGAAATTTTGGAACAATGTTCGTTCTTATTCACGCATTATTCAAAAAAAAAAAAAAACGATGTGATGAGTGGTTTCATCATATGTCAGAACATTTTTGGCTTATGTCAACCTAAAGCTAGCTCGAAATTACACGAAATATTGGAGGCATTCTGTAGCCTACCAAGTCACAAGAAGGCTTTTCTGAGAACTTCCCCAGTTAGTCCATCTGATTTTTGTGAAATCCATCTGAACGTTGCATTTGAGACAAAACAAAGTCACTAAAACTTCTATCTCTATAGTTTAAGCTGCTCAGAAGTTATTGTTGTGTAATAGCTTACCAAACTTAACTTTTAACCCCAAGGTACGACTGCATGTCCCTTTCAACCAACCCAAGGTGTTTGTCTTAGTGCCCTAGATTTCCTTCCTTCCGTTCAATCGTGAAAATACAATGATTCTTCAAGTTGATCATTGTCCGTGGGTTTCCGGGTGAAGAGAAGTTCCCACAACTCACTTACATCAAACTCTGACACTTTGTCTGGTCTACTGCAGCAACTTCTCTGATTGGTTTTACTTTTGGTGTTGGCTCAAACCGATCCCCGTAACACAACATTATGTCATTTTAAAAATTATTGCGCAATGACGACAAAATTGTTTAGGTTGCCGTTTTTAGTGATTTTCCGGGCTAATAACGTTTTACTTTTCTCGTCCACTTCCTTTAATGAATTTCTCTAGTTTGATGTTAAAATCGAAATCCTTGAAAAGTGTTTTGGACCAGCTCCCCTCCCCATGCCATTATGGGGATGACGGCCTCTGACCCGAATGTTCACTGTAGTGTGCTTCTTGTACAGCCGAAATACTGCACATCGTTCACGTGAACGTTGTTGTTAATCAATAACCGGTGTGGCGCCAAAAGATAACTTTTTTCGCACTTCATGAGCTTTGTCAAGTCACAACGAGATGTGCCGAGTTATCCCGAGTTGTGCCAATAGTTGTGTAAAGGATTGCCACGATTCTACACGGGACCGAAAAGGGTGTCCGCTCATGAAAATGCGACAGTGGTTAAGTAATGAAATGATCTTTATCTAACAAACCTTAAGACAAGTTTTTCTTGCAATAAGTTAGAAACATTTAACACCCAGTTCTTGTACAAAAACGAAGGGCAGTATCATTACATATGCTATGGTCATCAGTTCATTATCATTTCTCAGGGTTCTAAAGATTCCTTCGATCAACAAAATGCATTTTAACACAGCCTGGGGGATCCTTACTTTTTGAGAGTATACATAATTATTCTTTCAGTAAAATTTTTAATTTTATTTTGACAGGTTGAAAGCTATTTTAACAATACGTTCATTACCCCACTCACGTGTCTAACTGGGATAACGGAAAAGTACTGTTTAAAGATGAACAACAACCAGGAAACTATACTACCGTATATGTTACTGTTTACTTGCAATTCTGTTCTGCTGATCACCAGCATTACACTTGAAGAAACAAACTGCAATTTGAAATGAATACCATGCAAGTCATTTCGTTCCGTATATATTGTGTAGCAATTTTCACAACGTAATTGGGAACATATGAAAAATAGAAAAACTGATAGTTTCCGCCCTTTAACACAAACGCAAAATATAAATTTTTCATTTCTCTACAACTGACTTGTTTGGGACATAAACTGGAATTTCCACATCAAGTCTGGCCATAATTTTAATGAAAGTCACTTTCAGATTAAATCGTTCAATGTTAGCTCACTGCCAGTTTCATCAACTGGGTAAATGTAACAATTGAAACGTTATACATAATTTTGTTTACACCACAGACATGAGAAGGCGTCTCGTACCTGTTTTAAATAGCCGTGCTCAATATGAAGGCATTTCAAATCAAAACCGTCATGCTATTTCCTTTTAAGCGTTTCTGTCTTTTCCTCTTTATCAAAGACAACCTACCGTGGTTTCCATCATAATAAAATCCATTCTGCTGTGACATACCACATCCCCACGAGTTTGATATCTGAGATAACAATAAGGATGCATGACATATTAAAAAATAAGAAATAGTGCCACCGATAGGGTGTGACTAGCAATTTTATATAATAAATGATAGGAGGAATAAAAATATTCAGTGTTTAGCAAATGACATCTACTGTTAACTTTTATACATGTTATTGTCGTTCCACACAATCGTCCGTTCTACAGTATATTATGATAATTTTCGTCATTACAAATGAACAAAAAATTCCTCCCAGTCTAAACTGTTACGGATATTTCTGCACTGCGATAACAATTTTGGAATCATTTCTCTGCTTTGTATGAATGACTGACTCGATTACACTAATTTACAGTATTTAACAGCGAAAGAGCGATCTTTAAACTAAATAGAATTTAAGTTCAAGTCAAGAGAAGAAAAAACGATCGCATATAAGATTCAGCGCTAGTCTGACTAATTTAAATCTTCTGTGCCACGGAAACCCTATTTGTGTCCGGAGTAGTGGTTTGAAATGTAGGGCCACTTTGGGATGCAGGCACAGTGTACGGAGGAGCTGGATCAAACTGCTGAAGCAATGGCTGAGCAGTATAGTAAACCTGCAAAGTAAAATAGAATTGGTGAAATCATGTGAGCAAGACCTTCCCTTAATTTGATAACATTTTTATTTTGAAAGAGGTTGTTGCAGTGTGAGAAAATGAATATTACTTGGAATAATTTGAAGTACAACTTTCACTTTACGACCATGTCAATCATTCATTTAAGTCTTTGAAATTTCTCTAGATTTACAAATAACTAACAGACTAAAACAGACTCTTCTAGAATAATTTTTGTAGGTCACATCTTTCGCAATCATTTGACAAGTCGGTGTAGCATTTTGATGTTTTAATTTTCACTTCTTTCTCTTAACGTATGATTCTACTGAAATTCTCAAACATGTATTTTAATCTCTAGTTTCTCTTTTACTTTTTTGCCTGTTTCGCCAACGTTTTTACATTATGTAAGTGCTTCATATGAACTTATTTCTAATATCAAATGAGGAATAAAATATGCAGCTTTTATGGCCTCTTACAATTTGTTGCGGTTGATTAGTGGTGGAACACACAGCACCGCAGGTGAAACTTGCTCCGATGATTGAAATCACCATATGAGCGAAGAACATAATGCAGAGGATGATGTACAAAGGCAAATTGGGTAAGCGTTCACGGTACTTTCAAAAGAAAGAGGAAAGAAAATATTATTTGATTACATTCAGATAAATGTAAAGCCCGAGTCTCATCTATTTAATTCAACAAGCTTTCTATCTTTTAACAAAAAGTTTATCTTGAAACTTGCTCTAGATTGAACAGTGGTTAATTCTCCTAAACCAGGATCGAGCGCAATAAATTGATCGATTTTTCCAGTTGGTTCTAACCGTGCGATATCACACCATGCTGCTGGTCCATCGGCTTTGATGAAGGGTGAATTGTTTGTTAATTCGGGTAGATGGGACCGAGACCGACAATCTTCTAATAAGACTGCAAGCAGGATATAAATTGAGTTCTAAAGGTTTCACCTTTGCAGGCAATGGCTGATCAGGGCCGTATATTACAGAGAATTGCATAAATTGTTGCCTAACTGAAAATATTTACGAAATGCGTCGGATTTGTTAGCTGCTATTCACAAAACACAACACTCTTTTTAAGGATAACGAACATAAATGTCATGAATTATTCACGTCAATCATTATTTTTATTACATCTACAATGTCACACCTCGAGCAGTAACAACGACTGCTTTTGTTGTGGTTCTTTGGTAGTTCTCTTCACTTGTCCATGCGATTTATAGTCAAGCTCATGCCTTGAAGAATAAAATGTTATGTTGTGGCCCAGTACGTATTTGCTTGGATCTACCAACACACTAAAATTTTAAAGTTACGCGCAATACGACAGTTGCGCATTTTTCTTTCTTTAAAAACCAACATAGTAAGTTGGCCTAGCTACGAGTCAAATTTACGCAACCTTTCCCTGTGAGTAAATATTCTTCGTGGATCTTGCTACAATCCTGAAAAATGAGAGTCACGAAAATAACTGGAAATGTAGTCAACGGAACATTGTGAGCAACATTTTCCAACGGAATATAATGAAGCCTTCGACTAGTGTGTTGTCACATTTCAGTGATTTCTACTGAATTCCCCAAGGTTCGTTACATTCGCAACCATGTTTTTGTTGGTTTCAAGGTTGGCCGGGAACCCTCCAACTTAAATAGCATTTCACAAAAAGATTCTGCATACATTTTTAACAAAGAGTGTCTTAATTTAAAGCCAAACATTCATCACCGTAAATGATCCAAATTCTCACAGCATAGTTTACTTAACCTCCGTCTGCAGGCACCCCCAGAGAGGATGTGGGTTCATCCCATCCAGGCCATTTACAGCCTCTCACATAACTAGCTTGCCAGCACTTTTCAAAGCATAGTGCACCCACCGCACTTTGCTGTAATTCGAGAATGCTTTGCAAAGTTCCACCATACCATGGAACTATAAGGTTTGACACAGTCCATCTGACTGTGATCTACAGATGACCAATCAAAATGGCTTACAAATTTGGAAGTTCAGCTAAAGTGAAACTTACGTTTGTGTAAAATCAAAGGATCGTGACCAACCCCTAACTTAATTGGCAGTCCACTGGATTAACTGGGTACTTTGTGGTGATGAGTATATGGATTTAAGAGCTAAACAGCAACATTAAATGATGACCAAAGAAAACATGACCAGTAAATGATTTCCTCAGCTAGTGCACTTTATCCATGGATTCTTCTTCTGTTAAGTACTTGTATTTTAATCTCTCGGTTCAGCACCAGTTGTGTTTCTAGCTCTAAAGCTGTTTGGCACCGAGAGAGACATTCAACGATTAATCAAGGTACGTACCATGTACGCTTGAATCTAATTCAGAACAAGTTGAAAAACAGTGCAAATACAATCACCACATGATAGAGCTCAATCTGCAGACCATTTACGATAATGCAAAGTATGACTGGCCTGGCCTGGCCTGGTTACATGCACTATGCCTACCAGTTGTACATTTTCAGTTTAATTTAAATCCTTTTATCTGCCTGTGACTGCAGGCACTCTGACGCAAGAAAAATCTTGCTGCTACTGCTAAAAAGAAACCACCCAGAAAAAACTGACATTTCATTCATGACTAGAATTTATTCAGGACTTTTATTAAATTTTTGAACAACAATGTGACGTTTTCTAAAAGCAGCACAAATCATATTCCACTGTAGAATACTGCCTACACTCTAAATCTTGCCCAAGATTTCAGTTTTTCACCAACGGGGACATCAAACAAACACAGCATGTGAGCTCAAAACAAGCAGGTGTGACACTCAATTTTCTTAATTTTTTTCATCATTCTTGTAATCTTGTGTATTCTTCAGCCATGGAGAATGTTCCATGTGACCCAGAAATCTTCAATCAAATCTAATAGCCAACAAATTCAAAATTACAGAGGGAGCTATTTGTAAATATAAAAAACTCAAGTAAGCAATTTCTGTGGCTCTGTCACAGGCAAATACAGTACATGTGAATATATCTTGACTATCTGAGTTTTGCTATATTCCAATGGCAATACTTCACAGAATATGCCCAAGAACAAATACTGTCAGCCCGTCTGAAATAAGATTTTTTTCCCCATACATAAATACTTTTTTCAATCCTTTTGAGATAACGGTCCTCTCTCAACAGTTGCATGTAATTTGTATTGAGTGCCTTCATTTTTCTTTTATAATTCTGGATGTTACTTTGGTTCTTTTAGAATTATGTAAATTGCCTCCCACTTGTGATCAAAATAATGACTGCTCATACATTTCATGATTGTCAGAAGTCAAACTGCAACAATTAAGTATGGAATTTGACACATTTTTCCCAGGAATATTGATTTTTTTACACTTAATTTAAACAATACCATACAAGGTCATAACCTCTGTAATTTTATTGGTTATGACCTACATATTGTAGGTTTTTCTGTATTTCCAGTATTTAAAGAGGGGCAAGATCGGTTTATTCAAACACAAGTATGCGATGTCAAATGTTGTAAAGAAACTCATATAAGAATGGAAAAAATTTGGCACTTTTCCTCAGCATGAATACTATTTTGTTCCATTTTGAAGTGAAGGGATTCTACAGCAAGGACAATCCACAATCACTTACTCAAAATCTTTTGCTCCATTGACTAAAATAAACTCTTTTCCATAATGGATATAAATCCTGCACTTTCAATTTAACATTATCACAAACAAAGTATTGAAACCAGTTAAACTTATGACAACAAAATTAAGTTGCAAATCTGTTTGAATGCAAAGCACCACAGCCTTAATGAGAATTTGGTTTTCTTCAAACAAGAAAACTCAGCAGGTAATTTCCTTTTATAAGAGTGACTGTGTATTAAAAGCCAACAATGCTTCAATTGACTGCAAGGACAAGAACAGGAGAATGGTTGAAAAAGCTCCATCATGCCTCCTGCTATGAATATTAATTAGTATGCTTTACATGCAAGCTATGATACACTGTTTGAACATAATGTGAGAGAAAGACTAAATAGACATGATGACACCTTAAACTTACTCCTCAAACAGCTGTATCTAACTTTAAATGTTTACTTCACAAGAATGATTAAGAGTGTGGTCACAAACAAAACTTCAAATGACTTTTTATTTATATTTCACGACAGAAAAGTTTCACTCCTAATAAAGACTAGTTCTAAATTACCACTGCTACGTATAGAATAAAAGACAGTACTCTATTAAAAGATGGACGCCCAAATCTCACCTCAGTTACAAAGAATATCTAATATCTACAACAAATAATATATTAAATCACAAAAACTTTAAAGTTCATAGAATCATGCAAAAGGGTTCATGAAATAAGAAATTAAAAAATTATTGTGAAAGTCTGAAAAGTTCAAAAAAGCTTATCTTCAGCTGAAATACAATGACCTTTTGCAGTGTAGTCTGAAACTGATGATTCTAACTCAAGAGTGCAAACAAAAATACTGTTTCTATTTAAATACCTGGAATCTCAACTTTCAATCCAACAGAAACTCAGTGTCGATTTTGCACAGTATATGCACCATTCATAAATGAACACAAGTTAAAAGCACCAAACCTTCTAACACCTTTTTTCAAAATACAGTGGGTTGAATACTGATATTTGAAATACCCCAAAACTACTCCTCCCACATTAATACATGCACAATAGCATGCATGTAACTACTTCTAAAATGACACATATGTAATTTTCGTTTTAATTAATTCAACTCTATCCTTCTCTCTGGATAGCTCAAAATTAATTAGGCAGAGCAACTGTAGCAGTTTTTAACCTTTTGCATGGATGTGAATCAACAGAAGAGCCTGTCAAAACTGTCTCACTACTGAACCTTCATAATTCAGATTTGCTTGGAGGTCTCTCATGCAATAGTAGTATGGCGCCCTCTTTTGGCAAGGACATACACTAATTTTTAACATCATTTGGCACACCAAGATATTATCACAACAGCAACTTACATTTACATTATCCCTGAAACTGTCACAATACTGCTTTCAAACAAACCAAATTATTTCCTTGTAGGCTGCTTTAGTTTAGCAGTATGTCCAGACAAATTTGAAAGCACTAAACTGACTAATATAACTAATATAACAGATTTAAACATCTGAAAATAGAGATTTTCAGGACACAGACATGGAATAAAAAGATAAAGTAAAAAGGAAGAATAAGATACAAGAACAAATCCACTAAAATGAAAGTAAAAATATGTTCTAGCTGACTCTCAGCTAGGCCTTTATTATGCATCACCTTCCTCCTTTACCCACCATGCTGCAACTCTGAAAATTTTTAAAATTTTCAAAATTTTCCTCTTCAAATTTTATGATGTTCACTGGTCTATAGAAATAAATGTTACCATTTTAGGTAATGCTAAAATGATGGTTATAGATAACTGCTTACAACCACCCAGTGATTGACAGCTGTTGGTATATACTTTTATACTGTAGGAATGTGTAATCGTGTATTAGCCCCGTTGGTCAAACTCCCTGCCTGTCTATGCCTATGGCTCTTTTTTGTCCATTAACAGTCTACAGTAACTATAAACATGGCAGCAACTGAAAGAACCAACAAATGAATCACTTATCTTGTGACATGCTACCTTTAACATTCTGAATCTACATTGTGTAACTCACTGTAGGTGGCGCACCACTAATTCAAGAAAATTCCTCCGCCGAAAATGTTACCCTACAAATTTAGTCCCTAAAAAAAATTT
>JAAAJZ020542367.1:0-11586 GCA_010015985.2 Actinopyga echinites
CAAGTATGCTCAACCCCCCTCCCCCCCCCCCCCCCCCACCGCCCACTCCCCCTCCCCCCCCCCCCCCCCCCCCACTCCTTCTCTTCAGAGAAAGCAGGCTGCTGATGCTTATTTCATAGATACATAAACCTTTTTTTGCCTTAACTTATTTCAGAATGGAGACTTGTCTCACTGGGATTATGCTGGTGACTGGGTTGTTCGTGATGGTGGAGATGGTGTTGAAACAAGTAAGATCTAGTAACTTTAACTTTCCGAGAAATCTTACCTAAACAAATAGTAAGTATGATTTTATAGTTATTTAAACTACCTAGAAATCTTTCCTAAATAAATAGTAAGTAAGATTTTATAGTTACTTAACCTACCTAGAAATCTTACCTAAATAAATATTAGTAAGATTTAGTTACTTAACTTACCTAGAAATCTCACCTAAATAAATAGTAAGTAAGATTTAGTTACTTAACCTACCTAGAAATCTTACCTAAATAAATAGTAAGGATTGCAAAATTTTGTGGCATGAAACAATTAATTTGCTTACTTTGGTCTAGTTTTGTTTGCCACTGACAATTCGTATTCATCAGAAACGCGCAGATTAAGTTATTTGAGTGGTTATTACAAAATAGCTGAGACAAAAAAATTGCTGAACACAGCATTAGAAAGTAAATGTACCAGAGCTGCTCTAAAAAAAAAACAAATTTTTAACTACAGTCTCTTTTTATCAAAAAATTATCGTAAAACTTGGCTTTTTAATTTGTTTTAATACTTTTAGAGTTTGTGTCTTCCTATATGAGGTGTGTCAAACATCAGGAGGTCGATCTAACAAAATTATTCTCAGAAAAACACCTTGACTCTGCACCGGAGATACAGGTATGTAACATTCTAGTTTGTGATCATGAAATCCCTGCCTAGCTGTAGGTAGTTATTTTATGATGCTAAGTGAGCATCAAGCACATAGCCATGGGGAGGGGGAGAGAAAAAGCTGCTAACATTTCCGATAAAGAGTTGATCTGACATTAAAAATAATCTGTACAGTCAATGCTGTGTATAGGCCATGCTGTGCTCTGTTAAAACATGCTAGCTTGAGGAATTTGAAAGTACAGCTACTTCAATTGTGTAAGGTAGAGGATGCATTGTAAATGCTTCAGCAAAACATTTCTTGGGGTAAGCATTTCAGATAATTTACCTTTTTTTTTTTTTTTTTGTTATGGCCACTTTCTTTGTCAGAAGACATATTGGGAATTATCTTGGAATCAGTATGAAAAGAACTGCTTTGTAAATAAGGTGTAAGCTGCACTTCTTCAGTGAGCTCCCACCAAAGTGGTATTTCACCCATGGGAGGGGAGAGGGGAGGGGGCTGGGCAGTTTAAGGCATTTATTAGAACAGGGCCCAAAGATGTCCATGTTACAACTTTACTAGCCCAACGTGTCTGACACTAAAAATCAAGTGTTTAGGGAATGCCTAGGCTTGGTTCTGCCTAGAATGGAAGGCTAATTGTCGTCAGATGTAAAAACTTGAATTTTGTTAAACTGATGATTTTTAAGAGTTAAGTATCAGTAAGCAGCAGCTTCTATTTCTGTACAGTTTCCTTGTAACCATGAGCCAAACTGGTAATCTTCTCATTTTTACACAAAATATTTACCTTTACAACAATACATTATATACAAAGTTTCTGTTTACCAAAACAAAGCATATATACAATTTTTTTTTTTTTTAAATCTTTTATGTCACATATATATATACAAGCAACAAACATTACCATATAAAATAAAAAAGAAAAACAACAAAAAATAAAGAAAGTAACACCTCAAAGAAATTTTGAGGAATATCAACAAAAGTACATCTATTTTTTTACACGATCAGATACAAACATTGATCAATGAAAACATAGCAGCATCTACATACAGTACAACAGTGTTTGTTCGCAGAAACTGCCTTCTAAATTTTTCAAAGTGTGGAGCTATTTCTTTGTCCTTTGTTCTTTCATGTAGTGTTAACGTGTCCTTACCCCTTTCCCTCATTTTTGTCTGTGTGCTCTCTTTGTGTGTTTTTGTGAGAGGGAGAGGAGGGGTGTGACGAAAAATATTACTATGGGGGCAGACAGGGGGTTTAAAGGGAACAAGCAGTCATCCCAACTTTATTTTGGAAAAAATCATAAAAATCTAGTAATTCTCCCCTCATTCCCCTTATAAGTATTTTTCGTGATGTTTCTGAACATTAGTACTGCATAAGCAAGGTGTTATGCTGCAAAATTCTGCAAAATTAAACAATTCTGCAACAAAAATAAAGTCACTTGATTATTATAAGAGCCTTTCTGGAATTAAGATACCAGGGTATAATAATTCAGTTTGTGGTGACTGCATTTTCCCTTGAAGGTGTACCTGTAACTCATTGAAAATATGAGTCATCATTTTTGTCCTGAGTTTTTTGCCGAACCATCAATATTTTTCAGTTTTATGAAAGACCACTGTGGTTAATGATATGGGACAAAATTTTCAAGGAATCCTACAGGTTCAGAGAGCACTGGATATATAATGTATTGAGAGATTTTAAGTGGCCTTGAGCTTTATAATCACATTGCAAAATATGGAAAAGTTTCAAGCTTGCAATTAAACTATTTCTTTTGTAATCAGTTAAACAAGGCCAGTGAAGTTGAATTATAGGAATGAAAAATAAGGACGGGGAAGCCATACCCCCCATCTCTCTCTCTCTCTCTCTCTCTCTCTCTCTCTCTCTCTCTCTGTAAGTGTGTGTTCCCTTGTATTGGTGACAAGTGAATGTGTGTTTTTTTTTTTTTTTAAGCGTAACTGTAATTTTTTTTTTTTTTTTTTTTTTTGACTTACCTCATCTTTTCTAACTCTACCTCTTATTCAGGTACACAAAAAACAGAAAAAGAAAAAAAAACACACAAAAGGAAATCGCAAACACAAAATTTGCATTTGACTCTATTTTTTACATTTAACACAATTAAGTACAAGCAAAACTATTTACAACATTATCAAAGAAAAAAATATACAAAAGTACATGAATTGGACATTGTTACAGCCTTTTTACATTTTATTCATTTTCAAACCTTTTTATACAAGTGCAATATATTGACATTTAACATGACATTCCACATATACATAGCAAAAAACATTTTTTTACATGAATATACAAAATAAGATACATACAACTCATCACAAAGTAAACACTAAGTAGTCAGCAACTCCTTGTAACCTCATTTCTAGAGCAGGATGAGTAATTTTAGGACTGGAAGGAAAAAGGTGTTTTTGGTTGGGACAATGTCACGTTGAGCTGAGCATAGCAAGATTAGCAGAGCAAGATTATGATGTGGAATATTTGGCATAAAAGATCTCATCTTGTAAGATTTACAATTAGAAGTGAAGTAAGAAGGAGTTACTGAGAAACAGAAACATGTAAACATTGTTTAAACTAGTAGTTAGTGAAAACAAGGAATTAAAGAATTTAAGGCAAGGCTGGTTAGAGGGTAGCATATTTTTTGGCATGAGGGCAGCATATATTTTCTTCAAGTGTCTACAGTTGCTTGGGAAAAGAATAAAACTGAAATAGCATCTTTTGAAACTGTTGCACCATAAAAGTACAGAAGATTTTGAAATAAGTTGTTAACCTGACTCAAGTGTGAAAACTTGAACTCCTTTCTGTTTTTTCTTCTTAAAACTTTTGTATTTTTGTTTTTGAATACCAGTGACATTTTTTTTAAAAGACTTTGTTCCTCATTTGGACTTTGATTATTCAGTCAGAACTACATGCAGCTGAAAAGGAACATAGTTAGGGGTTTGGAATTTTACTGGTGGCTAGGAGGAGGGGGAGTGTGAGATGGGGTGGGGGGTAGATGTTTGTGGCAATAGAGTTGCAAGAAAACAGTAGAATGAAGACTGCAAATGTTGCCTGTAGTGTTTATTGCTTGTGGTGAAAATTTAGACAGTCCACTTTTGGGACAGAGTAGCTCCCTTGACTAGCCTTGCCTTATCTACAGCAATTTATTAGTAACTTCAAGACAAGTAACAGAGGTGAGAACATTTTACATCAGTACTACATTTTCAACATGCCTTCCAAACATTTTTACTTCACCGAGTTACAAACACAACTGCCAAATACTGTACAATACACATTTTTTCACATTTACAAAAAAGAAAGAAAGAAATTAATAATAATTAAAATCCTAACTGGTACAATACTTATTTTTTTTTTATTATTATTATTTTGGAATCAAAAGTGTGTGAATGAGAGTGTGTGTGTGTTTGTTTGCTATGAAAACAGTGTGATGATGCCAAAATTTATTTTGTGATGTTAAAAGGATGGTCCAGCCACAAATTTAGCGTTGATGTGTTTAAGAGTAAGTGAATCTAACCATTCTAGTGGAATTCATTCCATTCTCATAAACGGTTCTTGAGATATTAGCAATTTACCTTTTATGCCATTTGCTACCAAAGGTAAATTGGAAGCTGGAGTGATATCATCCTAACACATTGATGAACAGTCTTTTGTTTTCTCTGCTATTGAATCTGTTGTTTTGACCTTGAAAATAACAGTGGGTTAGCTTCAGTACAGGGTATGTAAAGGTTGCAGAATTCCCATACCCCTCATATATTTACACTATGAGAAGATTAGATGATGCGGTAGAAAATTGGGTGTTAATCTGAAAGAAAAATACAACATGCTTTTACATCAGTGTGAGGTGATGACATCACTCCTGCTTGCTTCAAGTTCACTTTTGGTAGCAAATGGAATAACTAATTTTTGAGAGTCCCACACATGGGACTTACGTGGACGTTTCTTTAGAATGGTTAGGTTCACTCTTTCTTAAATGTATCAGAGTTAAATTTGTGGCTGGACCACCCTCTGAAAGAAGATGGCAGGAAGCTCATGGCTTATGGTGGAGTGTGATCACAAATGGCATCATATTTTATAACTATGCAATTACCCTTTTCAAAACTTCAATATCTTGGGTGACCTAAGTATATGTAGATTCCCAGTAGACTTAGTGATGGTTTTGCTAAGAGGGATGGGTATACTCATACAACAGCTATCATAAAGTAGTCTGCCATTGCCAACCCCTGTGGCTTGCTGTTACTATGCCAAAACATCTTTATTCAGAAGTTGCAAAAGGAAAGGAAAGGAAAGGGGGAAAATGTTTTAGAAATTTGGCATAACTGTAAGTGCTTTGGCAATTTTGAAGACAAAAACGAGAAAAATTTGTGAGGTTATGGTACTATACCACCCTTCAGAACCAAGGATTGTATTTCAAAATCCAGGTGGTTCATGTGGGTTGAATTGAAACATAAAACATTGCATCAATAAAGGTTGTAAAGGGCAGTTGGGTTCAAAAACGTAGTTTACTAGATGTGTATAGACCATAGAGAAGGATATAAAATGTAGAGGGCAGACGCACTATACCACTAACACAAAGCCAGCTGTGATTGCATGGGGGCAGCCATGTTCCAGGCAAACCGCAACACAAGCAGTGCATGAATGTGTGTAAAAGAAAGCTTGAGCAAGTGTCTTGGGGTGAGTTATCGTGGTTTTTCCCGAAAAAATGCCGAAATAAGTCTTCGGTCCGTACAACCGAATACTGTGCATGATTCTGGCATATTTCTGAAGAGTACATTTCTTGAAAGTAACGTTTGATTTCTGTCACAATTGAGCTGTAAGCTAGCAGACGACACACACTCTCTGCTCGGATTGGTTAGGCCAGCTCCATACAGTCACCGTTGTTAGGATAGCTCTATGGAATCACAGCTGGTTTTGGTAGTCTGCCCTCTAGTTTTCTATATCCTTCTCTATGTGTGTATCAGACTGCCTCCAATATGGCGGTTTTGTGATGTACAGTAGGTAAGAAGGGTCTGTTAATAAGAAAACTGGTAGCACATTCAGTGAGTGTGGACTTTCTCTTTTTTTTTATGGAACGAGTGAGTGAAAAATATTTGAGTGAGTATGTAATTTCCTGTCTTGTAAGACTAACTCCTGAAAAGAGACATTGTTTTGAAGAGGCAGTTGAATAGATACGTTCTGAAGTATGACATTCAAACTGAAAAAAGCAATACAATATCTACAAAGCACTTTCTTTAAGACATCTGAAACAGAAACATGTACGAATCTTCATTGTGAATATTGATTAACATTGTAATATTTTAAGACTAATGCAAAAAAAAATACCTTTTAGGCCCAAAAAAGACATGAAAAACTGTTTTGGTTTGTCCTAAAGTGTTTTTTTTTTAAAAGAAAGCAAAAACGTGAACAAGACATTTACAACAAGAAGCACATGACTTACACAAGTTGCATTTTTCAAAATTTACAGAGAAACATATACAGTACATGAAATTCTTTAATTTGAATTTACTTTGCATTGTATTAATATTACATCCAAGTTATTGGCTCATTATTCTCTCTTAAGGTTATTTACTTACTTGAATTTTCTTCGTGTTAATTTTGTTTTCATGAGATTGTTTTTGGGGACAAAAGCACAGGATAAAAAAAGAAAAAATGTCATATTTGACCTCAGAGATGAAAATGATGATTTAAACAAATTAAAAATGTGCTGATATATTTCTATTTCATGCAGTGGTAAAGGTTCTTTATTTAAAGAAGTCATTGCTAGTTTATGCTTGAGTTTAGTCTTTACATCAAGTTAAAAAAGTTTGTGTGTTGCATGAACTGAAATTGTAAAGGATTTTGTATTTTAGTGATATCAAGCTCCAATGAATACATTAAAATTTCTGTTCAAGGTCTGGTTTGCTCTGCAGGCCTAGGTATTTTTGCTTTTTTATTGTATGTAACTGATAAGAAGTTTCAGTGTTCTTGAGTGAATTTTAAGAAATTTTGTGGAATAACCCTTAAAAGAGGAGCACGGCCCACTTGACCAAAGGTTCTGTTGGTCCGAAGGTTCTGCTTGTCCAAAGGTCAGCTGCATGGATAATCTGCTTATGAATACCATAACACTAATCCTAATCTGATGCACAAAGGATATGTCCAGTCTCATGGATCTTTGGTAGAGATGACCCTCATTCTTATGGGATTCCCCCCACAAAGAGTGTTTAGCACAGCTTGGTATGAAATAGTTATGTCATGATGAGTTGAAGGTAACATATTCAAGCCAGTTAGAGAATGTTTCAGTTTCCACCAGAGGAAAAAGTTTTACTGGTGTCATATGCAGTGTGACCAGATTGTGCCCTTGTGATCTTCAAAATGAACATTCAGTACAATATGCTCATAGCTGTTCTCAGGCCATCGTCGGATTTATCTGCTTACAGTACCAGTGGCAGATCCAGATCGAGGGATGCAACAGGCGCCTGCCCTCTATTAAGGCTCAAGAAAAGTTTTATAAAATGATGAAAAACGAAGAGGGAGAAGGGAAACAACAGAAGAAAGTCAGTATGATTTATAAGTGTAACCTTCGTAGCAGTTCTATGTGACTTCCGCCAGTGGGCACTGTACCACACCTGTTTTACCCCTGTTGTTTCGATGGGGAGCTCTCTAGCGTAACTGGGGCAGGGGGCGGTCGTCCCTGGCTCCCTCCTCAGACCAAGTGCCCCTTCTCAAATGACGATGATCTTTTTCACCCTAATCTGGGGTATTAAGGGCCACTCTTATTGTGAAGAGGAGCCCATGAAGTGAAGTAAAAGGGGCCCCATCCTTTCTTTAATCTCAATTCATTTTCACTACACTGAAATGTCCTAAACGCTCATTTTTCGGCGCGCTCCGCGCGCCCTGTCAAAGATAAGGGCTCTATACACATCACATTAAAGGAGTCTATAGAAGCCCGTTACACTTATGCTTCAGTACGAATATTCTTAGGGCCATTCTTATTCAACTATAGTAAAAAGGGGGCATCCTTCCTCTAATCTTAATTCAATTTCACAACTGAGATGTCTTAAGAGTTCATTTTTTTCGGCACGCTTTACGCGCCCCATTACAGATTGGGCTCTATAGTCTACACATCGTACGAAAAGGTCTCTATAGAAACCAGTGGACGATTATTGTTAGGGCCTAACACTTGTTCGGATCAAGTGAAAAGGGGCCCATCCTTTCTCTATAATCTTCATTTAATTTCAATATGTTAATTTTTTTCGGCGCGCTTCGCACGCCTTATCTTAGAGGGCTCTACGCTCATCACGTGAAAAACACTCTACAGGAAAGCGGTATATACTTATGTGCTTTAGTACGAATATCCCGGGGGCCCATTCCTTATTCAACTGAAGTGAAAAGACCACATTCTGCCTCTAATTTCCATTCAATGTCACTACTGAGAAGTCCTAAAATTCGTTTAAAAAATCATATTTTCGGCGCTTTTCGCGCGCCCCATCACAAACAAGAGTTTTATGCACATCGTGAAAAGGACTCTACAGGGCACCGGTGTACGTCACGATGCTGCAGTACGAATATTCTCAGACCCCCCCCCCCCCTTATTCAGCTGAAGTGAAAGGGGCCTCCTTACTCTGATCTTTATTCAAAAATTGTTCAGTTCCACTACTGAAATGTTTGAGTCTTAAAAATACGACTTTCTCGGGGCGCTTCGCGTGCACCCACTACAAGTACCTGTTCTATAATTAGCCTTCTACTCGTTTGACAGATTATGGGGACTTTTGTTCCGAAGCCCAGTGCAACTCCAAGCTTCTAACCACCATGAATGCCCTCTTAAGCCTGTGACACAGGATTGGTGGGTGAGGTGAGTGTCTTGGGGGCCTCCCGACCCCACCTGTACATTTCGATTACACCTTTCGTAGCTCGAATGAAACTAGAAAGGATATTAAGGCATGGTTAATTCAACTGCAAAACCTATATATATTTTCAGTCGGGTAGTGGCGGGGACAGGAAATTTTCCAAGGGTGCAAAGAAACAGGAGACGGCAAGTTGTGGTGCTAGACCTATTTAATCCTGTTTATTTTCTTCCAAATTTGTGATATGATGTGGGGGACACCTCAGCTGAGTCAATGAATCCGTGATATCGATAATGTTTATTACACCAAACTATAACTTTGCAAGTCTTGGCGTCTTTGATAATTTTTAATGCGGGCCGCATAAGAGGACACCAAACCGCCATAAAACTAATCCGGGTTGGTTGCTGGGGACCGAAGGGGGATACAGTAAGGTCCATAGTAGGTGCTCGGTACCACCACCTTAAAGTCTCAGGACCTTGTCATTTTACGGCTCACTTTTCTCTCCTTTATTATGAGCGCACTATTCTCCATAATTTCAAAAAGATGCAGACTTGCTCTATTTCCTATACCCAGCAAATGACAGTTAACATATCAGTTTAACATTTTTATCCTCGCAATTATGTCTTCATAACATCAGACCACACTATTCGATTGAAGATACTGAGCCGATAAAACGACTTGTTTTGTTGGCGTAGCTAACAGCCTACCCTTTTTCAAATTGTCATTATCGCTTCCGATAGGTATCGGCTTGTTAACATATGAAAGCTGTCAATGCAAGCCGAGATCGAGGATTTTCGGAAAAGTAAACACGTCAGCAATACGTCACTTTACCGCGCGGTACATGAAAGCCGAAATCTTAATGCATATATCTCCTGATAAGAACCAGCCAATCCTGTACGGTAGTAGGCTACGAAGGCATGAAATAGGATTCACCCTCTTATCTCAAGTGGTTCAAATCCCGACTACAGGCTACTGGAGTCGGTATTACTCTCTTTTATCAACCACGAGGACCTGTCTCGGTTTAAATAAGTGTAGCCATCACTCCCTTTCAATCCTGTGACAGTCTGGAACAAAACACTTGTTTAGAAGACACGGAACTGATTCCATCCTGTGTATGATCTGGATGACTGAAACTGGCACTCGAGTGCCCGGGCCTTTTAAGTTTACAAAGGGATTAAACAGCGAATGCCACAGTCTCAGAAACAAAACGAATTGAACAACGAGACTATTACTTAATTTTTCTGCGCATGCCCGAAAAAAAGATGTTAACTGCCAGTGAGGACGGAAAAGGTATATGCCTACATTCCGTATGCCAATCATCATTTTCTTTCTGTTTTCCTTTTTTGTAATCTTTTGTAAACCAAATGTGATTTTTTCCTTTTTGCAAGAAAAGAGACTCTTCAAGTCTTCCTAATTTAATTGGTTTAGAATCGTCTAGTACTTACAGTTACTATGATGGACAGAAATATACCCTGTTTAAGACTTTTTCAGAGAAAGAAAGCCTTTAGCCACCATATTTTTGCAAAAGCGACAACAGACTGTAATATGTTGCCAAAAAAGAGCATTTTCCTCATGTTGGCTCATTGTCGTAAATCCTCTCCAGTGAATTAAGTGGGAAACCACGAAAGAGGCACGTTATTAACACATTTTGATGGACAGTTAAGTAACCTCTCTTTGTCCTATCAAAAGGTGAGCGTCAAAAAGGAAAACATTCATCCCTTTTGTTTGGAAGATCTACAAGTATCATGATGACGAGATGTGACAGATGGAAACAGATGGACAGTCTCAAAAAGTTAATTGGTCAATTCTTACAAACATTCAAGCTTTATCTTCATTTCGATTGAATTAAATCGCCTTAGATAAGTTTCTAATGGTTATTGTTAGTGAACACGTACACTTTGTCAAATGGACGGGCACTTGAAACAAACTCCCGGACTCTTTAGTTTACTGTGGCTAGACTTATCATCAGTCGCTTTCATAAATCATTTTTGACGTAAATCTCCTACAAATATCATATGATTTCCAAAGCCACTTACTCTATGGCAACGTTGAACAGTTTATTATTGTTGTACAATAAGTGGACTAGAAACAACCACCAAGCGGAAACAAACCGCATCTTCTTATGAAAGTGTAACGAAAAATTTAATAAACATCACTTACTCACCTAGACATCAGTTTCTGATTTATTCCCCAAAAGTGGTTTGGGGTCACTCACTTTACCTTCTTGGGAAACAGGTGCGACCCAGTGTGGCCTTACCACATATAATTTATAGCATTTATGACTCTTGCCACGCGAGTATTTACTAAGTAGACGTAAGATAAATCGTTGAGGTACGGTTTTTCCATTTCGATGATTTTATAACATCGATTTCGTGCGATTGGTGAATTGCTTGTAGTTCGGTACTACATAGGTTCAGTACATGAATCACTACATTTTATCACAAAGTAGATTTATGGTTCTGTATTAACATCCCAAAAGGCAAGCGAAGGAATATAAATTCAGTTAAATGTATGCTTTACCTTAAGCGTTAAGCATTTCCTGAACCACGCTAAAGACCATTAAAAGTTTGGATGAGGATACGTATTCAATTGGGCTAAGAGATGGGTATTTCGAATCAACATGTCTGATAAATTGTATATGCAAGAAAAAAATTTCCAGCTATCTCTACAAACAATGCCCCTTAAAATACACAAATGTGTCCCTTTTGACATAAGTTTCCTCACTTCTAAGCCACGGATTGAAAACCCTTCCTCATTGCCATCCTGAATATATTTTCTTGGCCTTTATTCTTCCGTGTCTGGGAAGTCATGGTCCTAGCCCACCCCCTCCATTATCATATTGTGTGCTTCCATGGTACCTGTATAATTCAATTGATTTTTTTTTTCATTTTAAAACTTAAAGGGAATAGG
>JAAAJZ020543475.1:0-11581 GCA_010015985.2 Actinopyga echinites
GTACTTACAACTTGCTCCTTGGGAGTAGACCCCTCAAAGAGAACTTGATCTTCCTCTGCCTCTGAGCTCCCATCTTCATCAGGAAACCTACCGCTCAGGAGCTGAAAGGAAGGAAAAAATAAGAAATGGTCATACACAGTACCTCTTCTATCCAAGGGAACAACCCCAAGAGATAAGGCCTAGTGCTTGCCATTTCAGTTTTTTATTGCTGTGGGAAGATATGGAAGAATCTCTGCTCACATTGCCAAGTTTATGAATTCCATGACACCATCAAAAACAATTCTTAAAACATAAAAACAATTCTTAAAACATACAAAACAGATAAAAAACAAGCCCAGACTTTTACTAAGTAGGTGAGTACCATAATGCAAAAAGCCACCCTTCATGAATGAGTTGTTAATATGACCACTGTAATGGCCATTGTACTTACTTACCTGGATTATTATCATTATCATTATCGAAGTATATTTAATGAAATTCTTGTTTCATTGTGTAAAGCTTCCGAGTCTGAGCTTTTACTTTTTCTGTTTTGCTACATGTCCTATCATTTAATGTTGTATGCTTTATGGCATGGTTTAACTTAATGTTGTTTTTAGACTTCGTATCACCATGTCACACCTTTAATTTCATTTTCATTTTCGTAAACCTTACTGTTATGTTTTAGCTTTAAATCTACTGTTCTTTTAAACGAATTTGTAAGCCACCTTGTAATGTATATGAAAGGCAGGGTATAAATAACTACATCATCATCGTAGATTTATTATTTTGGTAACTTACCAATTCTTGAAGCTGTAGAAGAAGATTCTTAGATTCCATAATATTTGCTGACATGGCTTCTTGCTCTTCCATCAGGGTTTCTGTCCAAACAATCGATGACCTCCTTGACCCCTGTTTGGAGTTGACCTCTTCACCAGCACTACCTGTAATGAAGAAATGCCTGATGCCCTCAACTTCACACCAATTGAAGATATTGCAATAAAAAAAATGTTACAACTGCACATTCACTCAACCTCTTGGGTGTAATAATTCCAGAATAAAGATGCATGCATCTACAATACCACCACTAGGTACCTGATATAAATACTAAACATACTCAAGCCTCATTTACTGCATCCTAGCAACACTGAATTGTGTTGACTTCAGATTACAAGCTATTGTAGCCACTATCACGCAATCTAAGTTAATGTGAAACTCTATTAAAGCTCTAACTCCGTCTGGTACTATCCACGGAAAGTCCCTTCATGAAAGGCTAACTTCCTGAAATGTGAGACTCAAGAAAAACAATGAAGATATCAAAACCAGTAAAAACACTAAAGAAGTTGTAAAACCTTCCTTATGAAACAGAGAATTATAAAGTCCTGGTACCATACACTGTATCATTTTGTAATATCATGCATGGACTTTTCTTCAAGGTCCTTCTGTGATGCTAAGCAAGTACAAAATGTGACAAACAGTTATAATACTAGAACATGTGTGTGTGCCATCAAAAGAGAAAGTAGTAACTGTGTACAGTATGTTTAACAGAGCTAGTAATATATTGATAGGTAGGGTGATAAAACCTGTGAAATCATATCACCACACATGGATCATATTGCTTCTAAGATGGTGTCCTTGAATCTTCCGATTTCTTTTCACATTACAATCGTAAAGTACTTATAAAAAAATTAGAATAAGGAAGGACTCATCAACTGCTGGGAACAGACTGGACTGGTTCTATATGCTTTTAAGCTTTCTCTGGCTACAGTACCAAACTAATAAATCTTCCTTCTTTTTTTTACTCCCTACAGTGTTGACACTTTTCTTTTAGAAAGTCTGTTCACAGAATTGATTTATCGATACATATTTATTTCATTCTCAGTGATATCAAAGGCACACTTTTATAGTGTATTACATGAAGTTGCAGTATCCATATTCCACATTAAAGTTTTGCCTCCAAACAAATCTGCCTCTGCCAACCATCTTTACAGGGACATACATCCCTAATCTATGTTAACATATGTCACAGTAAACATGGTTGTCTACAAAGGCAAGGGTGGGTCCACAGGTTGGAATATGCAGAGAGGGTCTGCAGTAGAGCACTGGGTTGGCTCGCCTTTTCTTTAAATTGTTTTCAATCATTTAAAAGAGGCACTTTCTTAGTGGAAGTGTGCATGTAGTATTAAATCTACAAATTTCTTTGTACACTGCATCTTTTTGTATGTTCAGCTTAACAGAACAGGAAATTACTACAATAACTCATTTTTGACATTATTTAAGATTTTCCAACCTTTATTCCAAAAACCCATCTTTTTATGCAATTTTGTGAAAACTTACCCTGATCAGAGTCTGATGTGTGAGTTATTAACCGGACAGGTCGTGGACTGACCGTCCTCCCAGGAGTTTCATGGCTGCCTCTCACAGAAGATGAAGGTCCAGAACCAAGGCTTTTATTACTTGTAATCTCAGCTTCACTAGAACTGGGAAATAATTGGAGTCATTACATCAATCAGTATTAAAATACAAGGACTTTATAATACAAAAAACATCAATTTAGTAGCGGACTTAAGCTTCAGGGGTAACATACTGTACTTGCAAGGATGTGGAGGGGCAGTCTGTGAATTTAGTGGAAGGTTATCCTCAGACTCAGTTTTACAGCTTTACACAAGTAATTCAGACAAGGATAAAAATGGGGAGAAAATACAGTTCTTACCAATGGGTTTCAGTGCCAGTTCCTGATTAAAAAAAGATGTTACTGACATTGTTCTGCTTCCTGCTTTATCCGGAGGCCAAAAATTTCTATTTTTCTTTTTTATTAGTTCAGCTCCTACTTTTACAACTAAGCTTAAAAGGTAAAAGTTGTTAAATAGCCTACAGTATGTAACTTCCAGTGACCTCAAGAAATGCACTGCAAAATGTTGAACTGTCACTGCCTTCTACGGTATCCATAATCGTCAGTGCACAACAAACATTCTGATATCGTTTTCAAGTTCAACCATTCAAAAATTTGGACATGTATGCCAATCATGAATATTTATTTCAATAATCTTGGAGTGAGCTGATACAAGATAGCATCTGGACAGACCCCAAAATTAAGCCCCTGTGTGAATATACTTGGGGTGCTCATTATTTACGTAAATTTAAAGTAATATATTACCCCCATCCATAGAATACACATGCATGAAGACCCCTATAAGCCATGTGAGCAGTTTAATAAATTAAATCTACCTTGTTTTGACAAGTAGGATGCAAAAAAAATGCATTTTTCATGAATAAAAAACAAAAAAATAAGAACAAAAATGTATGTGTGACACTGAAGAGGAGAATGTTTGATGGTTTTTAGAAAAGAGATGTAGGTGAATTCTTTTGAGAAGTGTAAACTTACCTGTAGCTAAATAAACACAGAAGTAAAAAACAATTGAAGAAGATTGAAAAAAAAAGAATATTGTAGAGTGGAAGGAGTTAAACTTTGAAGCACTTGAAGGTTTTTTGCTCTCAATTTGCTTGCTTCTGACAACCATTTTTAATTACTGTATGCATGCATTCATTATTTTAGCATTCAATAAGAGACCTGTATGTACTTCCTTCAAAAAAAATATATATATACAAAAGAGGTCAAGTCTCTACCTATTGTAATAACAACCTAGGTAGAAATTTGCCTTTCCTCTATTTAAGGTGTAGGCTAAATTTTCTTTTAGTTTTAATAGCTTGTAGATTTTATCTTGTTCAAGGAAGAACAGACACTCTATCATTTTACCATTTAAGTTCATCAAAGAATGAGGAAGGCTTCTTCTTCAATTTGCATAGACACAATGTACAACAGCTGTAGCGCAAAAGTTTCATTTTGCAGGAAGAATAGTTTCACTTTCATTCTCTATTGTGTGCGATGAGCTGTGAATGAGGACAGTGCAAATAGGCCTTCAATGCGTGTACTTTCATATTTTTTTTCCTTTTTTTGCTTTTCATTTTCTGTCTTTTATTTTCTATGGACTTCAAATGGACAATACACATGAGGATACTACAGCACCCCACACAGTAGAAGCAAACTGAGACACATGAAGATTTAGAATGCATGTGAGCAGCTGCTGTAGGGCAAGAAATATGACCTAAGATATAGAGTTTAAGTAGTGGCACTGAAAGAAGAGGAACGATACCTTTCTTCTTCTGCGAACTACAGATCTTCCTGAGTGTCTTGTTAAAATGATCAGCATTTTAGTAATTCTGGCAATGCATTTTAAAAGTTGAGCTTATTATCACAATTTAAACCATACAATTTTTTTTTTCATCCTTTTCTTTTATTCACTTGTTTGCAATGATGGTGTTCATACTGTAATCTCTAAAAGCCTGAAAAGCTGGATGATTTTTGTTGAAGAGTATTCCAAGGGTTTTTTAAGGAGTGAAAAGCAATGAAGTTTTAAGCCAGAACACTAGCAACTAAAACAAAGTAGTTTGGCTATCACACCTGAACCCCTGACATGACTTAAGTCTGTCAATAAATAAATCCAATATTTTTTTTTACCCTGAAACAAGCAATGCCACATATTTTTTCTAGAAACTAAACTTCCACTATAAATACTACTATGAAAATGCTGGGCTAAAATCAAGCAGTAGTTTCTTGATAAAAATGTGAAAACAAAAACAAAATAACAAGCAGTAATAAGCAATTGTGCATGCAAGCTGAAAACTCTGAAAAGTTGCAGAGTACCCCTTTTGCAAACAGAAAGTTAATTTTTGCAATTTGAGGAAATAATTTCATTTTAACCAAAAATGTTCTGATACATTACTGTACTTACATTATTAAAACTGGATTACTCTCAGAATCTGTAGACATGTATATTCATGTCCTGAGTAAAATAATTTTATATTCATCACTTCATTGAATTTTTGGAAATGCCACCTATGACGTTAAACATCATTCTTTAAGTGTAGAAAAAAGAATGATAAACTAAAAAATATTTAACACGTATGTGGATGAAAGTATATTGAAACCTGGCAATTACAACCAATTTGAGAATGTTTCTCTGTTACACTGATGGCATATAGGCCTATAGTATGTACCTTTCTTGTGTACAGGAAATTGAATTAATAAAAACATAACAAAGTCAACTTCTATCTGTTTCTCAGTCCAGGAGCTGTCCTGGTGTCTTTCAAGCTCACTGTGTTGCTCCTGGATGTCCCTAGCCCATATGACAGATTGCCTCATACTTTTAGAAATTTCTCTTTAAAATTTATTCACTCTCTTCATCCAAAACTACCAAAATTAGGTCACAGTGTGTGCCTACTGTGGGTACAGTATGTGATTAAGCTCTGTGCACATTGTTCTACTTGGGTATTTTTCCTGTTTTTCATATGTTATTTCAGTATGATGCAATGTTTTCAATTCCTAACTGTGAGGTGGAGTATTAATCCACAGTGTTTTCTTTTTTTTTGTTTAGATTCAATTTATTTTGTGTGTGTGTGTGTGTAGGTGTTCATATGTGTAAAAATCTTTTATGAAGTACATATTTAACAGTTATGAGGATTATCTTTGACTCTAACCACTAATCAAAGGATACACTCTCACCAAAACAAACAATGAAGAGTTATTCTAATTATTAAGAATTATTCCTCAAGCTTGATGGTTGCAAACATTTGCACACAATTTTTCTTTTATACCACTCATGCATAAATATTAATTCTAGGCAAATATCCATGCAGAACCACAGTAGTTGCACACATGCGTAACTTGGGGAAACAGGCAGACAGTTTTATCATGCAGGTCTGACAAAACATTAGCATATTGTCCAGTCAATTCTCCATGTTTCCTTTGTACAAAGGGAAGGAGAAAGGTGGGTTGGTCACCTCTTTAAAGGGATAAAATACTACAGTACAGCATATTATAACTTTATATATCCAAGGTCAGTAAAGAAAAGTATCCCTGTTCTTTTGTCCTAGACTTACAAAGGTAAGCACAACTTCTTAAATCTCAAAAATTTTAAGTTTTTTAGGGTTACCCTCCCAAATTTGATTTTATCATGGTCAGTCTGACCTTTAAGAACCTGTTAAAGCACCCTTCCATTTTTTGACTTCCAGGTGAGACCCTTTTTACCTCTCCACAAACACATTAATACATATGATACAATTTCACCATAAAGCACATCTTGTATTAAAAATGATAATGACAGAGATGTAGGATCTAAGGATTGCTACAATGTCATACTGTACCTTCTTGCCTTGTTTGCTATGTTATATACATGTGAAAGAAGATTTAGTATCCCAACTGCCCCTCTCCACCCAGGTATTTGGGAACTGAAAATTTGTCAAAACTGGTTACTGGACCCCGAACATGACTGCAGCCAGCTAGATATACTGTACTGTCTCAGGGATGGGCCATGTTAACCAGGAGTAATGTTTGAGCAATGCTTTAATGTCTTGGTGATACTATACATAAGAATCAAATATTATTATTATGAATGGATGTAGCTGAGAACCACACAATGAAAAACAGATGAAGATGGATTGGGAATCATGCAACATGTACAAATATCTAGATCAGAAAGGATAATTTGTGGACATCCAATAAACATAAACATGCACTGTGTCCTTACGGTCATTTATCACCTACAAAACGAATACATCCTACTGTCAGAATAACCCTGCTACAAGCACCGTTAGATTGAAGCACCGTTAGATTGAAGGAAATGGATGTTAGAAAAGTCCAGAGAGTTAGATTTAGAAGTGAATTAGAGGAGTTGTGATATTAGTTTGAAGTAGATTAAAGGTGCATTGGATACCTCTGTCTGTATCGGTGGGTTTGCTCCGGTAGAGGTGACCGTGCAGACCTGTAGGAAGGCTGCTTGTAACTTCTGTCACAGGAAAAGGTGCAAACAGACTCAATCAAGAGAGAAAAGGTTGGTTAGCAGGGAACTATGGGGACTGATTTACTAGCAAAGCCACACAAGATATATTAGGTAGTCTTAACCCTCTACACCTGTCCCTATCAACATTTTATTAGATCTGACCTCAGCGAGCTGGCACTGGGCAGCCTAAACCACCCCTCAGATTCATTGACCACAACAACTAACTGCATTTCTGACAAGCACTTGCCAATCACCATGTGAAGAATATGGGTAAATTTTCCATAAAAATGCTGCCATTCTGAGAAATTTTTCCATCTCAAATATAATGATAAGACTTAACCTGTCAGGTCTGCTGAAATTGAGATTAGAACCCAAATATCAACAGCTACCCACCCTTTTTAATACACGTCTGCTGACAACTGAAATAAATTATTCAGTAAGTAATATCAGTTTCAGAGGAATTTATGGATGGACTGCAAAGTCCAATACTGTAAGCAAACAAAAAGAACTGTTACTTGCGCCAGACGGTAAGGCCATAACACTGTACACTTTCAAAGATTGGAAAACTACTACTGGAAAGTTCAACACACTGGTTTTAGCACGCAACTAGTGGACAAAAGAAGTCTGGTCATTATTTG
The DNA here is from genome assembly GCA_010015985.2 of Actinopyga echinites. Classification (NCBI taxonomy): domain Eukaryota; kingdom Metazoa; phylum Echinodermata; class Holothuroidea; order Aspidochirotida; family Holothuriidae; genus Actinopyga; species Actinopyga echinites. Next base: position 7,454 of record JAAAJZ020543475.1, read on the forward strand.
AGAGGTAGAAACTGTTAAACTGCAACCAAAATTTTACAAAGCTGTCATGGATTGCCTGAGGACTACATATACCTACAGTACTGCTAGTATCTGGCTAAAGTTAAGCCTGCCTTTTTGTTTCCCAATTTTTCTTACTTCAAAGTTTTACAAATAGGGTATCGTTCAGAGACAAAATTTGACCATGCTCAGATCTTTCATGAAGATAAAAAGAGAGGGAGCACTGAATTAACACTAAAGTTGGTCAGATTTACTGACCTGGTGGTGTTTCATGGATCAATACATGGAGGCGACCATACTGATCACTGCATACTGATGACATATGTACTGGTCTTACTGTATATAAATTCTACATAATATTTTACACACAAGGGCAGGGGTAGGGTTGAACTGTTAAAGGGAGGTGGGTAAGACACTGGTGAATGGATCTACATAAGGGGGTCTCTAAATTAAAAATAAGAGAGGAGGAAATAAATCTAATCGAGGGAAATTATTCTGTTCAACACTACCTAAAGTATGACATACTGTTAGAAGATGTTCATATTTGCAGGTCTGAAGGAAGGAATCAACCATTATGACAAATTCTTATTTCACTGCAACACACTGTTAAATACCTGTAACTGTTAGGATTTGTGGGTCTATTAGTAGTAGAGGTCACTCACCCAAGTGCAAAGTTTAAATATTATTCAAGAGAAACAAATAATTTCTACCTGTTAAGCCAATTTAAGTAACTTTTGCAAAGGAATACTGTAACTTATGCCATTAATCCCCTCTCCCCTCTTCTCCCTGTCCCCCTCCTCACTACTTTTGTTAAATATAAAAATTTTTCATTCATCAACAAATGACTTTCCTTGATGAATGGCTGAATGTTTCTCTCGACCCCTTCCCTACCTAACTTGAAACTGGTGGTGACATTTATCGCAACAGTAGTGCTATCGACTACCCAAACAAGCTGCTGTACACTGTTGTTGGTATTTACAAACTACACCACCGTAGATGGTATGTAGTGTTACCTACACACTATGGGTGGTATTTTGGTTATACAATATGGGTAGTTTATCTCACATTCATAAGATTCAAACTGGGTAACAACCTATCAGTAACTCAGTAAACATCATACTGTTACACAGATGCATGTCTGTCAGATATGCATCTTGCTGTCTGACCTTCGGTACAACTGGTCAGAATGAGGTCCCATTATTACTGGTGGTTGCTGCATGGTTGGACTCGCGCCCCTTTCTTCCACGAACCCTCTGTTACAAAATCTGATGCATATCTGGAAATGCTGCAGACCTTTTCTTTAAGCCAGGAAGACATTAGTGGTATACTGAACGGTCAAGTTTTAGCGTAAGCAACATCCAATGGATGTTACTGATATCACCAATTCGACATTGAACCCATTTGAAAACAGAGACACATCTGTAATCTGTCCTTAAACTGAGTTCCATGCAACAGCAAATTGTTTACTGGTAAAGGTCCTGCTTCTTCCTTGTATATATGAATCACGACCATAACTGCATTCATAGAGTAGTGGGTAACATACATGTAACAGAAAAAAAGGGGTACATTTAAACATCCAACAAACTTCCACAGAAAAACAGTATATTTTATCCAACTGAATGTGACATACCTGTGGTCTCTGTATCTGTGTATAGGTGAACCAGCCCCGGCAGCTTCTTTCCTAGCATCATGGATGGCAGCAGCAGCATTGGCAGCCATCGCTGCGAATGATGGCTGAGGTCTCTGACTACTCTTGGTGCTCGCTGGTGTCCCCGAAATGTTAGGGGTAGTTGAGCCACTGGTTGGGGTAGAGGGGGCTTGTTTGACTGAACTCGGTTTGTAGTGAGCAGCGAGAGATAGGATGAGTCTCATGATGGCCTTTAAATTACCATCAACGATGTCTGTGAGAAGAGTTTTCACACAGAATTAGGGTAGATGACACAGAAAATTAACTACAGTGGGGTTATTAGGAGTATTAAAATTACTACGGAAGAGTTAACCACAGCAATATGACTAAAAGACTGAGTCCTACATCCATAAGGACTAGAATTATTGTACAATTGATAACATAAAAACAGTTCAAAGAGTCAAAAGAAAAGCAGTCACCCAAACCAAAATGAAATATCACATTCAAAGAACTGATAGAAGATACCAAAAGATACAATGCAATCAAAATTGCTTTAAAAGTAAACATTTTCCATACTTTTTTTCAGACTTCTAATATTTGGCAATTTTACTTGTACTGTAGTCATCATGCACATAAGTATTAAAAGCTTGACCTACATTGATGAAAGGATTTATTTTTAGTCCTTTCTTCCAATAAACACTGAACTTTGCAGATCTAACTTGACCTCTTCCATTTTTCTATGTCACTGGCATCAGATGTCTGCCTTACAGTATTAAAATTACACAACCTAAGATTCACAGGTTACAGTACAGTACCTGCTAGCCTCAAAAAATTTGTAACCAGCCTGCGATCTACCAAAAATCATTTTTAACCCCACAAAATTTAGACCAACAACAAGACATACACTATCAATAAAATCACTTTAAAACTTCATTCCATACCATCTAAATGACTAAAAGTTTGAAAATTTCCCCATTTCAGCTTAACTAAAGGTAACGCTTTTTCACTTCATTCATACAGTAGTCCATTCATAATGTAAGAAGCAATACCCTCAGGTTACTATTTGCATAATTTGCATTTGAACTATAACATCACTACTTATCAACTTTGCTGGTACAAACAGTATTCTTGATGGCAATAGTCTGTGTATATCTGCAATACAATACTCTGTGTTTAAAAGCCATTTCGAGGCTCCTGAAAAACCTTGTCAAGTATTTTTGCAGGTAGAGATTGATTGCAGAAATTATATTTCAAATGTCACCATACACTTGATAGTCTTTTGGGTGAAAAATGTCTTCTAATACAATTTTGTTTAATTTAGATCTGTAAACAATGGTAAGAGTACAGGTTCAGTACAGTAGCATAGGCGTCAGACTAGAGACGGGGGGTGGGGAAGCTGCAGCCCCCCCAGAAATTTTTCGACACCCAAAATTTGGCCAGAAAAGTGAGAAAAATTCGGGCAGACTTGCCCGGATTTTGACTGAATATCCTCATATTTTGACTGAATGCTCGAAATTCTGACTAAAATTGTCGGAGACAAGACAGAATTTTGCGCGCTTTGTGCCCATTGGCAACTTTCCCTCATATTTTGTGTTTATGGATTACGCTGGAATTCAGGCAGTTCCTGGAAATTCAGGCAGAAATTGTCTCAGCCCCTCTAAACTGGGAGGTGCCCCTACATCTATGTACAGTAGATCTGTGAAACAGTTATTGATGGGTACATTAATAAAATCCAAAAAGGTCCATATTCTGCAGACATGAATGCACAGTGGCCCATGACTGGGATGCTGTTAATTACACAGTGCATCCATTCCTGAAGTTGTAGTTGTAAAGTGGTTCATGAATGGGATACTGAGAACAATGAAAGGGATGCCAAGGAATACTCTCTGCACACCTTTTTCAACTGCAATGGATACACTGCATGAACACCAGATGGCTTACCTGTACCACAGGTGAAAACCATTTCATGAATTAGAAATACATTGTTTTCCACAAGTATGGCTCGGAAGCTGTTTAGGAGTGGGATTTCACACGGAGTAAAGCAGTTTATTGATGTCAAACAACTTTCCTTTAAGACAAGTGCTGTACACCCCACATAATTCCTCATCAGATTACAATTCCCCCTTAGGCAACTCCCACACAGATAATTCCCAACTCTGACAATTACCCCCTGTACAATTCACTAAATTTTAACCCTACAAGGGATTCATACAAGATTTTGTCCCTAATGAGAACTGTCCAGAGTGGGAACTGACTGCAGCAGGAATTTTTTGGTGGGATTTATCTACATGAAATTTTTCACACTGCACAGTTTATCATCACACTGCAAGAAAGAGGATGAAGTCCCCAGGAATTTTCCATCCATGACAATTCCCACCCAGTGGGAAAGGGTACCACAGATGACTTGCTTTCAGGTGTCAGACTTATGATCTGAGGTTTCCGTGTTGACTTGTAGCTAGTTCATTATGCTGCATCCTTGGGCAAGATGATTCGTCTCAATCAGT
>JAAAJZ020544581.1:0-11573 GCA_010015985.2 Actinopyga echinites
AAACTACACGTAGGTACCCCACATGACCTAAAGTTAGGACCTGTGCTGTAAGTGAGTTGTGGCAAATTCCAAATTACACAGAAGCAGTGAATTGTGAATATTACCTAGGTTTATTCTAGAACCGTTAGCTGTTGTATGAATCAAAAGGGGTTATCTTCCAAAGGTTTATATCATAGTATTACATGTACCAAAACTGGAGGTACTATCTACTGTCAACAGGAGTTGTTTTTGAAAGTCAACCCCCAACACTGCATCGGGTCCATCTGGTCAAGAAGGGACAAGAAGAGCTGTGACGTTGATACCTTCAGTGTGAGGGCCACCATCAACCAGTTCAATGAGGTCTTGAACAGGGTCATATCAACGGTCATCTGGGACAAGTCTCTCAGTCACTCTTCAAGGGCCAAGATTGTCTGTAAATGGATTGAAGTTGCACAGGTAAAGTTCTTAAATGGAAAATGCAGTCTCCCAGAGTTGAATTAGTATACCCCAATAGGCCCAATATCCTAATTCATCAATGGCTCAGTTAATCATGTGACAACTTTTTTGTCACTGAAATGTTGAAGTTTACACCAAAACACCTTCATTTTGCAGTATTTATGTTCTGAAACATCATGAAAAGTACTTGTAAGAAGAAAGTGCAATTCTTTGTCCTTTAACTTCTTTTCAGCTAATTGACTATTGTGGGCTCTTTTCTATGACCAGTTTGGCATGCTGAAAGATTCTTGAAACGTTTTGAATTTGGGAGGTCAATGGGACCAGGGAGTTGCAACTCCCTGATGGGACTACATCTCCAAAGTAAAGAAGTACTTTTCTAATTATAAATGGATGGTTATTTTTAATGCAAGCTTGCTTCTTTGCCCCCAACATTCGACTGCCAGATCACGTCCTGGTTCTTCTCCAAGAAATGTTTAACAATATTGCAGATGTGTTTCATCATTGGTGTCGACCTCCATGTCCCACTAATACTCTCTTTATGTAGAATTTTAGAGTGTCAAGTTGCATTAAAATTATTCCCCTTTGCAAAACACCAGAGTTGATACTAGTTATCTGATCTGTTTTTACATTGAATTGTTTTCCTGTTATGATAGGCATGCAGAGAACTGAAGAATTTTTCTTCCTTGAAAGCCATCATCTCTGGTTTACAGTCCCATCCTGTACACCGATTACAAAAGACGTGGGCTTACGTCCCGAGGTAAGTGTATCAGCACACCCTGCGGTTTTATCTGTCATTTAAAGTGTTCCGCAGGAAATATTCTGTTTTTCTTATCCAGGAGTATCGTATCTCCTTGTGGCTTAGAGGTCACACGATGAAGGCTGCAGCAAGAAGGAAGTATTAAATATTTTGAAAGGATCAAATTTTGTATTACATGGTAGCATTGCAAACATTGTTTTTACGTCTGGGGGGACTGTAAGGTGAGCTTTAAGTTATCAAATATGGTACATGTTTGTATGCTTTGAACTATGTTGTACATCACTTGGGTTCAAATTCCTTGACCTCTATTATGAAAGTATGATGAAATGTTTATTAGATAATGATAAGCGTAGATTATCTTTATATAAATTGATATTAGTAAACAGAGTGTTTCAACATAAAATTGCACAAATTCTGAAGTTTTGATGAAAGTGACATTTTAAGCCTTAAATTTTTTGTTGTGCAATAGATTGTTGTGACATTCATTTGATGTGACTGTCGAAATGAACTTCCTTGTAGGTAAGTGCATGTGATACATATTTTTGGCTAAATAGTAATCTGGTTTTTCATTGTTTCATGCAGACACACTATGCAGCTGTTCCAAGATCTTGCCAAAATATTTCACGATGATAATAACTTTGAAGCATGGAGAGAAATATTAATGAAGGTAAGTCTTGAGACCTGTTAATTACTTGAAGTCATGTCATTGTTATTTCAGTTGGGGGAAAAGTCAGTTTTTGAATGTTCAGACTCAAGGATATGTCCTGTCACGTATGAAACTGTTAGGTCAGGTTTCTTTTGGGAGATAAAATCCCCTGAAACCTTCATAGTTGACATGGCTGTTGCTTGTGTCAAGTTTTCGTGACATGCAAGTAATGAGAATGCTGTACTCCCCTAGCTAGGATGGTATGTCAGTGCACGGCTGGATTATAGGCTTGGGGGTGTTACTTGATTCTACCTCGGAGTCGCAACACTTGGCGAACAGCCAAGAACCAACTACACTTTCTTTGTTCATGGAATTTTCAATACTGTCAAGAGCATGCATGAAAGTGGCACATTTGCATTCTGTGAGGTTTTCATTAATGTTCCATTTGCAGTTTTTCCAATAAAGTATTTTGAAAACCCCCACCTTCTTCTTTATATGAATGCTAGTTTTTTTTTTTTTTTAGTTGATCCCAGCAATTCTCCAACATGGGCACATCAGTTGTAATAAAAGGTGTATTATGTAATAAAAGCTGTATTTTCTGTACAGGAAGTACAGAAAATATATGGACAACATTGTGGTACATACAGTGTTTTTGTGTGTCATCGCAAAAAATGTAGTTTGGAGTTGCAACTCAGGTCAGAGTTGCAACTTCCTTGTGCCACAGTTACTTGACTCCAAAACATTAGAGTCGACCAAGTCTATTGGATAACCCGTAGCTGGAGCTAGTATCCATTAAACCACCTGGATGGAGAGAGGCAATTTTAACATCTTGCCCAAGGACACAACATAATGAACGATGAAGGACCGAATGGAACCAGGATTCCCAAGATCATTTATTCTCTGAATTAGCCAACTGTCACCCATACTCCCTGGACCATTATGCATTAAGTTAAGTGAAGGATCCTATACAAATAAGTTTTTAAAACATTTAGAGGGTCTGCTTCTTCTTGTAAAGCATTCCTTATTCAGGCTTGTACCCCCCCCCGCCCCCGTCAACATGTTGAATATTAATTATCAGCATTTTTGTAAACTTTCTCAAATATAATTATTGCAGTCAAGTTGATATATACATGATGTGTGATTTATTATTTTGCAGGAGGGTACAGCAAAATTTGCTCCAATGATTCTCTCTAAGAATGGAAAGTGGACACTGAAAGTTTTGAAGAGGAGAAGCTTTGAGAAGACAAACCAGAAGAAAGATGAACTTTCTGTAAGTTTTGTTTGAAACTTAAAATCAGTGAGTCTTAGTCTTTTTAAGGGTCAGGGCAAAGTAGAGATATGAGACTGTGGCCAAGTGCATCATTCCCAAAAAATTGATAGGGAGAACTTTATAAGTGCCTGTACGTGACCCCAAGGGTGGGGTTTGAGAACCAGTGTTTAGATCAATACAAGGCTGACATTAGTACACTTAATTCTTTTGGTTAACCTTTCTGGCATAACAAAGAAGAACAGTATTGTTTGACCAGTAATCAAAACATGTCTCATTTTATAAACTGATCTCCGCATGCAAAACTGGCGGTGGTATGTTTCATCCTCTTCTGTGTATTCTGTACACACAGACTTGTTGTGAATTGAAGAAAAAGTCGTCTTGCAGAGTGAACGACTGATATCTGTTCTAGTCACTCAAGCATGAAGTAAGCAATTTTCATATGCTGAGTATGTTTGCTGATATCCAATTTTGCAATCTATAGATATGAAAAGTAAACAGCAGTAATGCCACCCACAGAGTTGCTTAGCAAAGACGCCTTCCATGCAGAAATTTCTGGATCCTCCCCTTACAGTTTTTCCAGTTTTTATGTATAGTCATACCTGTTGTTTTGTCTGTCCTACAGAGTGGAATGTATGGAACAGTCCCTTATCTGGGTACATTTCTGACTGATCTTGATATGGTGGACAAGGCAAATCCTGACACTATCCAGGGTCTCATCAACTTTGAAAAGAAGCGTAAGGAATTTGAGGTCATTGCCCAGATCCAACTCCTACAGAATGTGGCCAAAACATACAACATTATACCAGACCCAGAGTTTAAGGAATGGTTCGAAAACCAAGTGATTGTCTCCTACCAAGAGTAGTAAGTTCATGTTTCCTGTATAGCCCTTGTTGGTGGTTGCCAAGTCACAAGTTCGGGATACGTTCCCCCTTCCCATAGAAGAATCATACTTTTAGTTTATCTATAGCAACAAATGTTTTGTGTGTACAACTGTTTTTTGTAATGTGAGAAGCATTTCTCCCCTTCTTAAAGCTCTCCTCTTTTACACACCCTCCCCCTTCCCTTTCTATACCTTCTGCAAAGTGGTTCAACTGGTGCTGGTTCAAATTCAAGGACAGGCCAACCCCCAAAAAGTATTACCACTTGGAGCAAAAAAAATATTTTGCCTTTGAAATGAAACTTAAGTAAAATTTTATTTGCAAATTTAAACTTTGTATCATTTGCAAGATGAATGGGTCAACTAAACATTTACCATCAAAGAAACTGTAAAAAGGGAGTGTTCATGATATGATTACACAATATCATAGTCAAATCATTGCACAGTATCATAGTCAATTTTGTAACAGATAAATCTCTGAAAGGACAAAATATCCAGCAAACAGAGAAACCTGTGACACAGTAACATTGAGTTCATAGTAACATTGAGCGCATGGTACTTTTCAGTGGGGAATGTCTGTGCACTGGTAAATGCTGAGAGCTCTGTTTGCTTCTGAGGAAAGCTTTTATACCAGAGGTGATACACATGCTCTCCACATGTTTATTACAAATAATTATTTGCAGTGTTTGTGTGTGCTGTTTTGTAATTTGGTAATAAATTATAATAAATTATCTTTTTCAGCTGTATCCTATCTGAAGAGATAGAGCCTCCATCACGAATACCTCTTTCTCCTCCGCCTGCCCCACCCAGCAACGATGACTCAAAACCAAAGATATTCAGGTAATATACATTTGTGTTCTATTCTGTGCTGTGAGGGGTTTTCACTGGTATCAGATAATATTAAGAGATTATTTGTATTTGTCTGTAGAAAGTAATTGTAGCTGAATGCTTTGATGTATTTCTAGCATTTGATAGCTGCATTAAAAATAATATTCAGTGCAGAATTACTGCAGTAATGTGCTGGTGTGTTCACAAAATAGCTTTCTCCTCCTCTTATCCACCCCACCCCTCAGTACCCTTAACGAGAAATCATTGTCCCCTTTTAGGTGTCAGCTCCCTAATTAGATGTCAGTGTGCAATCTTTTGTATTAGATCCTAGTTGCATTTTGAACCCCTAGCTACCAACAATAATTGCCTGGCATAGTTCTTAGCTAATGCATGGCCTCCACTGTGCTGTCAAACTTACCAGGTACTAATTTTGGATGGCTAAGGGTAATTATGTTTAATGGTAGCTAATATACACTGCAAGGTGTGTGAGTGTTTCTTCAGGTCAGATGTGTGAAAATTTTTGCCCTTATCATTCCTTCACAGGAAATTCTTCAGTTTCACAGCAGAGGACTACAAACAGAGGAATAACAAAGAGGAGCAGTCAAAGAGCCGTCTGTGGTTATTCAGAGCCAAAAGTCCTGGTAAAAGCGGTAGTGTCAGTAGCAGTGTCAGCAGTAGCTCCTCCAGTGACACAGCACCAAACTCTGACGACAGTATTAGCGTATCTAGTGGGGATTCCCCTGACTCCCTCAGTCCAATCAACGAAGATAACAAAATGCAGAGACGTCTCACGGTTAGTACTTCACTCCATACTGACTTCCCTCAACTACATGCAGCTTTTATGTATATACATCAGTGATCACTCTTCCAATTAGGACTCCCCACCCTCACCCCCACTTTACCCTACCCCCTCCCACAATAATGTACCTCTTTCCCCTCAAAAAAAGTAGATGTTTCCACACTTTTACAGGAATATTGCCTTAGTGTTGTATTTGTTGTCCACTTTATTGTATAATATTTAGGGTAACATTATTGAGGATTAATGTATAAATGTTGTGTTCATATGGCGTCAACATGAAGCAGTAATTCATAATCTTTCATCATGATTGAATCATTCAGTACTTCCCTTTAAAATATTAAACATTACAAAAGTTACAGATACTGCATCATTTGAAAATTTGCAAGTTTGAGTCAAACAAGTAATTTCCGAGTTACAAATCAGTTAATTTCTTTCTGTGAGAACCTTATTTCATGAAATGCATGTTTAAGGCCAAGTAAAAAAAAATTACTAGTTTCTCGTCCCCACCCGCACGCTTTTTTTTCCTGCTGCACGATTTTTTTTTTTTTTTACCAAAAGTAAAATATTTTACCCAAAATGTCTTTTCCTGACCACAGAAATCATCTCTGCAAGTCTTCAGCGATGTCTTTGCAACATATAGCACTCATCTACATAGGCCTAGGCTAGGCTAGTACTATACTCTACTGTAGCCTAGGCTTATGACGTGTATGATCTTATGTATGAAGCTTTAAAAGAAAGAAAAAAAAAAAAAAGACCCGCATGCTCAAATTTTCTGAAAAGTTAGGACGAGAAACTAGTTTTTTTTTTACTTGGCCCAATAGCCAAATACCTGATTTTGAACTGCCTCTTCTTTGGTACATCTAAATCACGGTTTTTAAAGATACAAAAATTTCCTGCACTGCGAATGCAGTATTCCTTGTCCAACTTGTCATGGGAGAATTAGTCACATGACTTAATGGCTTTTACCATTTTATTACTTATGTTTGCTGATCAGCCAGAAATAACAGAGATCAAATCGGTTTGCCATCATAAGGCGAGAACTGTGTGCCTGTGGAATGACAAGAAAATGAAATATATGAACCTGAGGAAACAATTATAAATTGTTGAAAGATTTTGTATAAGGAGGTGTTTCCTTTCCTTCCTTCCAGCTCAAGTCATCCCAGTCATTATCTTGCCTCCATCATCTCGAGCAACTCTCTCCGCCTCCTTGCCAGTATGAGTTTCCTTCTGAATCTTGCCGCATCATCAGAGTGACGTTGGACTCTGGGGATGAAACTGACAGCAGAGAAGGCAACGTTTACAAAAGTCTGGTGGTGAGTCTGTCGTTTTTGGTGGAGTGCAGTTGCTGAAATAATTTTGTCAGAAAATTGGTGGGAAGGGTGTGGGGGTTGACTATGTAAAGGGACTTGCAGGAATGCTGTGGATTTCTTAACAAGAATGGGAATCCAAAGGGTAACCTCACAATAACAGTTGATTTAAACGTCATCTGCCAACCTTAAATTGTATTTGTGAGATACAAATTGTTGAATCTCTCAGTGTGAAGGAGATCGGTGTGCATTGATTTGTGATGCTGTTCTTGTGCTGCTTTCATTTAATCGCATCACAGAAATGCTCTGTAAAGATGGGTGTTAGAAACCATTGAGTTATAGCCTACTCTTCCTCCTTTGTGTCATATACTTTTAGTAGTAAATGGTTTCCTGTCTGCAGACATGAGAGCTGACCCAATGAGTTTAAGTTTTAAACCTTGTATTATCAAATTTTTTGTTTGTTATGATTTAAAGTCCCCTTTGGTGTCTTATACCACATTTTCTTTACCTCTTTTCACAAACAGATCACTCACCAAGAGAGGGCGCCAGCTATTATTCAAGCAGCACTGCTGAAACACAACTTGCCAAAAACAGTTTCCTTCAAAGATTATTCACTGGTTCAAATACTACCTGATGGTGGAGGTTGGTATACATACTCTTTGCATGACAGGATAACGTAAAATTTTATTGCTTTAAAGCTCCTGTGGCATCCCCCAAATATATTTAGACCTAACCCACTAGTCCTAAATCCAGTTGCGACTTTACTTTGATTCACATTCATTTAAAAAATCAGCTCACCCTGGTTGGCCAGGGATAGCTTGCACAGAGAAAAGTGTTCCCAGTTAAGCTCACAGTCACACACCGGATGTTTTTCAGTGTTGCCTGGAGCAATTTCAGCACAATGTAGGCTACTGTGGCTGTGTCTTGGAAGTGGTACGTGTTTGTTTTTAAATTGGAGGAGGGGCTAAAGTTAGTTAAGTTGGGAGAATTGGTACTATCTAGGATGAGACTAGAGAGGCTTTAAAGGGCAGTATTGCGTTTACTGTGCATGAACATGGATCAGCCAGAGAGTATCATTTACCAGTAATAAATCATTCAGTCTCACCAACAAACACATTCAGCAGCTTTACTGTCCGAAAATAGTATACATTACAAGAGCTATAAATGTTGCATCATTTAAAAATTTGTAAGTTTGGGTGAACAAAGAACTCATGGGCTACAAAACAATGAATTTCTTTCTGCTAGAGCCTTGTTTCTTGAAATTAAAGCTACCTAGCAACCCGATTTTGAATTACCTATCATTCTATACTCATAAGACATGCTTTTGAAATAGGAAGATTTTCTCCATTTGAAACAAATGCAGTACTGCCCTTTAAGGAAGAAGTCTGGTATCTCAATTGCTAAAGCCTGCTGCACATGAGAGAAATGACCCCAGCAAAATGACTCGCATGTCACTTTGTTCAGCTAGTTTCTCATGTGTGCAGATTAGTTTACATGGGATTTTCACCTCCTGTGGCAGTTGTCTCAAATATTCAGCATGTTTGATGTTTTTTGACATGCGTGGCACTTTTCTCACTGTGTGTGCCGAACCTGAGCATTTGGTTGATGTATTTCAACCACTGTGCAAGTGTCAAGGATCACTCTCATAGGTGAACAAAAATGGTTGGACTTGCACTGTAGTTGAAATACATGAGCCAAATGCTCATGTTCGGCACACACGGTGAGAAAAGTGACACTCGTGTCGAAGAGAATCAAACATGTTTCATGATTTTTGTGGTGGTTGATACAAAGTTATCACAATTACTTCACCTTTTTTTGTTATTCCTTAATTTTTGGCCTGGATAAATCATTAGTCTTTCTTTTGTATTACCTTTAATTTTTAAATTTTTCTTCATCAGTGATGAATCTAATATTTTGTTTTTTTGCTTTTGTCCAGCTCTGAAAATTCCTGACAATGCCAACGTTTTCTATGCAATGAACACTGCAGCAGAGCCATTTTTCATCCTCTCCAAGAAATCAGAATGTGTTAAAATTGCTCTTTCCTCATCACCGAGCTTAAGATCAAGAAAGAAGAGACGAGACAGTTCTCGAATGTCTTGGGTGTTTTTGTCCAGTTCTCCTTGAGATGAGCTAGTCTCTGTATTTAGAGGGTAGAGATGGTCTCCCTGTTACCTGAGGATGTTTAGGGCAGTGTTGACAGCTACGTGCAATACGGATTGAGGAGAAGTGCCAGTCGAAGGATTTTGGAGAAAAGGGTGAACTGACAACAAGGAAGAGGCCGCTGTGACAATGATGCAGGAAGTAATACATCTATCCGTGGTGCTTTGCAGTAGGTGCTTGTGTTGACGATGAACGTGAAAATTATGTTACTGAGTGGACTGTTCACATAATATCACATATCATGTGGATTTTTCCATCTGTGAAGAGTTTCCTGAGAAATAGTATAAAGAGTTTCTGAGTGATGAAGGGCTTTTTAGAAGCAATTGAAGAATTCCTCAGATGGTGTAAACACCTAACACAGGCACCAGATTTTTGGGGCCAACATATTAGGAATGGATTTTAGTCCAGAGGAAGTGAAAGTGGACATAAAAAACATTTCAGTGTTACATATGAGTCACCCCCACCCTTTACTGAGGATTCTCATGTGCAGATCCTGGAGCAGGAGTGTTATATTTGTGTCCTTTAATGGCATTGATGGCTTGTTCATGCTACATATCTCTGTTCATATACGACTATCAGTAGCAATTGATAATTTGGAGGTTTATGGTGAAATGCCATGATTTGGAATGCCTATGAAGAATATTACACTGTCATTGTGGGAATGATCCCAGAGACTGAAATGGAAAACATGATATTGTCAAGGTAAAGAAATGGAAAAAATTGATATTCATTTACTCTTCAAGTAGTACACTGTTTTACCAGTCATACACTCATTTGTAGATGACAAATGATGTATTGAGAAAACAACTCATGTTCTATACTGAAAATGTTTAAGCAAGTTGTTAAGAAAATAAAATTTTTACCTCTTTTTTCACTGCCATATTGTTATTGCCAAACCAGTGAATATTTTTTTTTCGATTTTAGAAATATTTATTTCATAGCCCAGATAGCATAGAGGGGCACTTACTGCTGTTTTGCAAGTAGGAAATAATTGCTGAAAAACCTTTCCATTATTTGTCTTTGTGGTTGACAGTTCAGATATGTTTGTGCAAAAACTGTTAGTGGTATAATGAACTTGTTTTAATTCACTAACGCAAAAATTCAACCCTCTAATTATGATTCACCCCATCATTTTACCTGTAGTCAACAGTTCAGTTTGTTCTTGCCAGAAAGTGATGACAACTCATATTTCTGGAATTATTTATGCCTGTTAATGTCCAAGTTGTGATGTTTGTGTATACAAGGCTGTTAGCGTTCTATTCACTCCATACGGCACAGTTGGACAGGCTTCAAACTGCAGTGAATGCAGCCCTTTGAGAAATTTTGTTTTTCCTGCAAGGTTGTTTTTAAATCATATTCATGTGGCCCATGGAGCCTCTTGGCATGCTGACAAGAATTACACTCTAGGAAATGTTCATTATCATTATAGGAAACAGCAAATGATTCATTGTTGATGGATTAGGGGTGTGTGTGACATCACAGAGTGTCCCAATCTGCAAATTGGTTTGAATGTGGCTCTGGCTCTAGTTACTGTACAAATTATATTTTGTAGAAGTTGGTGGCTTTTGCCAGGTACAGGTAGGTGAGGAGCCATAGGTCTGATAGTACTTAAAATATGTAATCATTTCAATTTTTTTGTAAAACTCATTCAAGTCTTATGAGCTTTGGCTTCATAAACTGGTTGAGGGATACCTTGCAGTAAGTTAATCACTTTTGACATGTATACCCAGCATATTGTCTGTGGTTGGTAATGACAAATAGTTTCACAAAGCTGCTAAGTTCTTTTAGCAAAGATCATTCTCAATCAGGTATGTAGTTTTCCATTTGAGAGACCAAAAATGTTATAAGTTACAACTAATATGATGAAAGTACTAACTAACTATAACTTGTGGCTTTTTTTAACGAAGTGTAGTGTTTTAGTCACTTTTAATGTTGTTTTTCAACTAGAAGTGTGCTTTTCAGGTATTTATGCAAATTTTATATTATTTAAAGAGTTGCTGCTTCCATCTCCGATTTCTAGTGTAAGCTGAATTACCTCAGATTGTTAATTGTTTTGCATTAGTCAATGATTAGTTTATTCAGAGGGAATGGGTGATGGGTAACATGGCCGTACGGGACTGTGATTTGTAGGGAGGGCGTTGAGTTTGGCCAGCCTCCAGAGTCCATGTTACTGTCCATATTTCTGCCCGACTGAGACAAAATATCTGCCTGATTTAGTCAGGTTTCTGACATTTGAGGGGCAGCCCACAGTACCACCGGCCCATACTACCAAGATGGGTAATGGATAGAAATATCAATAACCTTGATCATCTACTGTGAATTTACTGCAAAGAAGAGTTGATATCAGTGGATTCCATGCCTTGTGATGCTTTGCAGTCATCCTGATTGTAGACCACATATTTTGGTGCTCTTTCCTCAGTAGCTGTTGGTTTTAAGAATATTGCATTTAGCTCCAGAAGTGTGAAAAATCTGATTTTTAAGAGTGGTAATTGGT
>JAAAJZ020545678.1:0-11570 GCA_010015985.2 Actinopyga echinites
TGAGCCACAACTGGAAAAAAAGGCTGTGGCCGGCCCGACTTAAACCCATTGGTTAAAAACTGAACCGTAAAACCTCATCTAACTAATGTATTAATTTATTGGAAGTCGTTAAGTTAGAATTCTGTAACATCTGTTAAACAAGAGTAACAATTCGGTCCGAAACGTAATGAAGTAAAGGGAAGCATAAAAAAGTTGCTATATGAATCAGTGACTGGCATTATCTAATCGATGATATTCAGTCTACATCCAAAAGTTGGCTGTAGAATAAAATACAAAAGTTTAGTAAAAAAAAAAACGGAGTACGTATTTCAAACGAGCTATCGAAGCATGTTTTAGCGTGCTGACATATTACGTCCGTGGAATTTATACGTATGAAGGATGTGTTACCTCACTGTTAGTCCGTTAGTGCTAATTTGGTACTGTATTAGAAAAGCTGACGTGATGTCGTCAAATATATTATGGAAGGTTTTATTCCAGTAAAATAATTAACTGAAAAGTTTATTAATAAAATGATAGCAACAGAACACTTCAGCTACATAAAAGTGCATGGGTTGTGCGTAAAGATTCCACACCTAGGCACTTTTTCACTTGGCTGATTACATTTTAGTCTCATTTCCCCAATTGAACAGAAATTTGGTATATCGTTCCATGTTGAGCCTTCCATATAAATTAAGTGTGGTTGAAACCGCAAGTACAGGGTACTTTAAAAGCGGCCGAGAGGTACCATGCATTTTAACGAATCATTATCTACTGTCGTTATTAAAACGTTACAATTACCACATAAAACCCAGTATACAACAAGATAATAGAAGAGCAATTTGGGAGTACCAACCAGCGAAGTATTGAATTGTGTCTGATACTCTCTTAGTGAATTGCTTTTTATTGCGGTCAATTACCTTGAGATGGGTACAGCTATTTTCCAGCTTTGTTATGTACAAGGACAATGACCAAGATGCGAAAGGCGTATTGAGCTATTTAATTGGCTGATCGGTTGAATGGATGGCCAAGGGAAAAATGAAAGAGAAATTGGGTTGAATAGATAGATTGGGAGAAAATCTCCTACTTGATATGGAAACAGATATATGATATTAAAAGCCAGAACCAGTTGAAGGTAGATGTAAGAAATTTCAACACTACTAGGTTTTCTTTTAACTCAGCAGATCATGTACATTGATTTCTCAATTGAGAGCACACAAGAAAGGTTACCGATGTTTCTTTACTAGTATTACCCCGACTGTTGATTCTTGCAATCCATCTCGAATCGGTTATTGCACTAAGGTGACGTAATCGGAATTTGTGAGGATAAGATACATATTATTGATAATTATAAGTTCCTTTACTAATTATTATACACGGAAAGAAAGCAGGAAAAGCACAAGTCGGTTTGTGTAAAAGATCTCTGCAGATGTAACACGGAAATTTTACTTTACGGTACAGGTGAAATATTCATCTTGTAAGTAGTCACTGCGTCACTTTTGCGTTTCCATAGAGGTTTAATACTTCGAAGAAGAAATACAACTGAACTTTAATTTATGCTGATCCTGGTGGATGAGCTTCAGACTAAGAGGGAAAATTCATGTATATATAATCAGACTTAAGAGTATTCGATAATTGTTTTTATTATAACTAGGTAACCTCATTCATATCCATTAATATTCTAACTTGAAGTAATATGCAGCAACAATGCCTGATTAATTTTCGGCAGTTATGCATGAAACATTGTTTTAAGTTTGAATTCAACTTTCTATTCCCGTACGGAACAAAATGATGCGAGAATGAAGATTGTTTTAATGCAATATATAAGATGAACAAAAACGGTGGATTGTGGATTTTGATTCAGTTTCAGTTTCTCGCAACTTACTGAAGCTTTGTCCATGTTCAACATTTTAAATGGAACTTAACTAGAAAGCTTCAAAACACGTCACAATGTCACCTTAATTCATGATTTAGGCAGTTGACAAAAGACACAATTTTCCCAAGTCTTTCGAAGATGTAGCAGACGACGCTAACCGGTTGTGTTTAGTACCTAACACATCCTACGTTCGTGGAATTTTCGCAGCAACACGACACAGAGATAACGGTGGCAGTAAGTTAGGTTGTCTAAACAACACCTACTTGTCATGTCTATTGTATACGTTTGTTGATATGGGAGAAATTCCAGTGGAGCGAAGATAAAATAGAAATGGCTGTCAGACTTGGATCTCTTGTAGATGACAAAAAGGTCAATTTGTCCAATCGACGGCTAACTCATAGATATAGTGCTATTTGCAGATAAAGGTCATTTGCATTTTCCATTTATGAACAACGACAGCGCGATACCTTCGCCAGTTATGGAAAAAAGTGAATAGTATACCATATTTCAACATGATCTCTTCTTCCCTCTTTGGGAGCGATAGAATCTTTGTGGACGTGATAAAAGCTCCCTTTCTAATCACTAGTCTCTCGACTTTCTCTTCCGCAGAAAGTACTCATAAGATAGCATTCGTAGCCCAAATACTTTGTAATGCATGTGCGATTTATTAAATTGTGCTTGTATTATTGTGTGTTTTAAAAACAAAAATGACAAAAATATGACAGAAATATGACAAACACATCGTTTCACCATCAGCATTTCAACTTCGTCCTCTTACAGCGATCTCTGGAAATGAAATCACATGCTTTTATTAGATTTCATGTAACAATCTTCTATATTTTACCACATTGTTGCTCCATCGTTCGTACAACTCCTTTCGTTAAAATTAAATTGCATAAGGGCTAGGGCTCGCCTGGATGATTCAATGGGCTAACACATTTTCAGTCGCTTGAATAAATCGTATGAGATCATATAACACCGGTTTATGTGACGATATTTTTAGACTTTTAATATCCAAACTTTCAACCTCACTTTGACTATGCACACCAAGGTAAGCACAAAGAAGCTTAGCGAAGTGTGCGTCCGTTTACTTCGGCAAACATTAAGTCTCCCAATATCTAAGGTTGCGGAAGGAAAGATGGTTATCAAAACGAATATGACCCGACTTTTGGGGTATCTGCATGTTTCAATGCTGTTTCAGTCAAACTACATATCATACTTTACAAGATGAGTGGGAAGGACAATCAATGCACAAATAATTAGTGGCAGAGCTTGGGGGTTTGGTCAAGGAGCGAGACTAGTGTTTTCTGGCTCCTTTTAGTTGGTATGTATAATATCCAAAACATTACAATATCAAGCTGTAGATAGCTTGAAGGAATACTTTTGCCAAAATATTCCTGCTTTGTCTCCGAAAATGACCTTTACAGACATTGAAAGTTGAGGAAGATAAAAGATGTTTCATAGTGAAACTGTCATTAGTAACCTTCGTTTTGAACTGCTAGGCTAGGCTTTAGAAAAAGCACAATTGCATTTTGTCCATTGGAAAAGTCAGTACTAGCAAATAACTAAATGTTCGGTGAAAGTTTGAAAAGATGCGAGTAATCCTTTCGTTTCAATCTTAGGGGCTAACTTTGTGGAATTTTCGCCAAAGAAAATAATTCATAGTTTGGCGCGTATACTATTTCATTGCAAACTTAAGAGAATACAGAGAATATAATAATATCATAAGTGCATATAATTAATAGATACTTAATTATACATAATTATACTAATAGATATGATATGTTCGAATACCAGCTTAAGCACAAAACACTCCGTGGTATACAATGACAATAGTAATCAATGCCAGTATCACAACCAACACTATTCATACTAACAAGAAGTAATGATAAAATTATTTTTTTAGACAATCAGCCCCACACAGTGAGTATATAAAGCTAGTAATTTACGACTATGTCTTATGCTTAGTCTTCTTACAATTAAACGCTATTTCAGAATAGCTCAATCTTTGAGGTGGGTTTCCATTAATTTCACGTTTGGTACCAAACAAATTCAGGCACAGAGATAAGTCATTTTCATTAAATGTTTATGTTTTTTCAGAAAATACAATAATTCCAGGTCATTAGCAATACATTCACAAATTACTGAATTTTTCGTTGATAACATTATTAATAAGTAACGTTGTGATCTAACTGGCTGTAACTTGTTTGATAAGTAATAATGCGTAAGCACATTTCTTTAAAACCATCTTACGATGATAAATTGTAAAATGTCCTTAAGTATTTCATCGCCTTATGACATAACAACCTGCGCAATCTATCTAAACTTCCATTATATAAATTGCGAAAGCTGAAAGCCTAACGATTAAGTTTTGCTCACTATTAATAATCCTTGGCCAGCCATCGACGCCACATTTTCGTCGAAATAAAGACCAAAAAACGGGAATGTTTTCGATTTTTTAATGTTGTATGAAAAAGACGTAATTAAACTTAATCCTAAATTAAACATTTATGTGAAAGATTCACAAGTAACAGGAAATAATGGTCCGGCTGGTATAGTATAGTCACCAGTCTCAAGTATTTATGTATTAATTTCCTAAATGTCACCGATCAATTAACAGTCTCGCAGTCAGACGGGTTTGGTGTGTAAAGCACGTCCTAGGAACATAACGAAAGATAAAACAGGCTAAAATCTAAATCCTCACAGAAAAGGAAATTCGAAGATATTACTTAAGCGAATTGATCAGAAGGCTTCTGCTGAGTAACTTCCTCTGAGACCACGTACTCGGAAGAATTTTAAGAAAGATAATCTTCTTTCTCAAAGTTCATGGCAAAGTAAAAAACATTTCAGTAGTGCGAAAGTGGCTTGGTCGTTTGTTTAAAAAGTCGTTTAAGAGTCCCATGAGAGCGTTGTTTCTTCATTTGGTCTGTGCTGTGGCTATAGGTTGTTATGTTACGGTGCTTACTTTAAACCATGAGAAAGTGTGTTTATTAATATTGTGCGAAACTTTTCCGCGAAACACGTCATGAGTCTTAAGAAAAATACAGGGATTGATGAAGGCGATTGACCAAAGAGGTTGGCAAATGATAAAAATCTTGGGACGGTTGTTACAGTTTGTACGAAACGTGCCCAAATATCATTCTGGTGTCAGTGGTGGGATTCGTATTCTTGGTATCTCGCAAGAACGGTCAAAATGCAAAGTTTCGTAATTGAACAAAGGAAACCTGTAGACGAAAATGTTCCAGATAATAGTGAAAATCATAATTTTTTGCCAAGAAACTGTACAAATGAGAGATCAACTTAGCTAATAGATATTGTGTACATGCTGTTCGTCAATAAAGGTTTGACGAAGTGATCGATTTGTGGTACGTGCAAGTTGCTTTATTACTGCCCGACATTTCGTCAGTTTGTGGTTTTGTCAAAAAACAGTCAAGTGTTTTAAAAATATCAATAAAAGTTCACTTAATAGCTGCCTTTTACAGGCATCATTGCCCTTGAACGTAACAAGGAACCGATTACACCAATTAGAATACTCAAGACACTATTTGACGGCTGTTAAGTTTAGGGGCTAATGTAAATTATTGCTTTTTGAAAAACTATAAAAGCTCACTCTTACATTTGCTTAGTTCATTCTAGTTTCCTCTGTGCAGGAATACTAAGCAATTAGTGCAGTCAAGCGTTTGTGGAAGGTCGTTTATTAGATTGAAGATTCCAAGGAATATTTCAATTCTTAAGGCCCTCTTATGTTTTAACCTAATCCTTATTGGCTTGAAAGGCATTTGTGAAAGAAGACTGTGGGAATCGTCAGGGAGAAAATGCTGTTGGGCTATTAGCCAAAAGTCAGGATGAATGTATCAGAAAAGATAATCTGATGTAATATTGGTACAGCAGAATGAGTTTGAGGCCACGCCCTTTTATGTACCTGGTATAAGTCCCTGCTATTAACCGTTAACCTACAAATAGCTATATCGAGTAGTTCTGTGGATTTTTTCAAGTTATGCAACATCATTTTCTGCGGAAGAACTGTTTCTTGAAAAGATACGGCCTTGGTGACAGAGGCAGCTGCCATATGACTAATGGCTGCAGTCACTTTGTTCTCCGAAACCACTGATGGAATACTGTGACGAAATGTCAGACGATTTGATTAAAGGATTTTCCTTCAAGTAATTAGTCACAGATGTAAATGGGGTGTTACATTCCAATCAGTCTCTGATGTTATAAGGTATAGTGATATACTTTGACAAAGTGACATCTTCTGGGCTATAATATGCCGTCACTTTTGTTTCGATCTGGTGAAGAATTACTGTGATCTGACAATACAGTCAGAGGATATTAAATTAATCCAATTGGCTCCGAGGAACAGTTAACCGCTTTCTGTTCAGTTACACTTGTATTTCTCATTAGTTTTATCGGGGAGAAAGTGTGTACAACAATGTACCGTGAAAAGGAGTTACTTCGACTTGATTTCTTTCCCGTTATGTTTTGCCCACCCTCCATTCATTTTCAAAGTAGTTTTGTGAGGAAAGAGAAACAATTGGTATTTATAAACGCATCACAAATTAACTTTGTCGAAAAACCTTAGAAAGCTACCGAGGAAATTTCTTCCATTAAGTCTTTCAGAAAAGGTCAATTATGCATGTTGATAATAGTGACAGCATAACCAGCCCCTTACTTCTTCGTCAAACATAAAATGCATTGTTTATTATATTTTTTGGTACACACCATAGCTCAAATATTGTAAAAGTTGAACCAATTTCTTATGTTCTTCAAATCTTTGTAGTATTTAGGAATGATATGTAAAAATAAAATCCTGGTTGAAAAGGTTCTTTCTCGATACACTGACAGAATTTTACTTACAATGAGTAAAGAAGTAGTACACTAGTCAAGTGTGAAAATTGACATTAAAACACAAAGAGTGATTGTGGGATGAGATTTTAATTCCCATTGCAGTACAAAGCCAAGATTACAGTTGGAGATGAAACTTCTATGTAGGACAAATAAAAATCACACTGCCAACTGTTTCTCTTTCCTATTAATAGCTTTTCATTTTGGCTGTTATGTTGCAGTTACCGTATGCACCTGTGTTTAGATGTAGTGAGAATCACTATAAACTTTGCTCTCAGTTTTATTCGATGTTTGAACTTAAATAATTACCCTGTAAAGGTAAGAGTGCACACGTTACTTTCTTGAGTATATCGAATTCTTTGAAATTGTTCTGCACCGTCTTACTTTACTGTACCACATCTTGAACGGTCACTGTGGTAGTGCGTCGAGATATCCCTTGTAAATCCCAGCTTTCCCGTTTCCTTTATACATAGAAAAGATGATATTCCAGCTATTTGTCTCTGTTCCATCAAAAATGCATTCGTTTTTAATTATTCCTTTCATGACAACCTCTTTATTGCATTCATTACACATAAAATATCCAAAGTATTCGTCTGCAGCTTCACTTGGCTACACTTTCGTATCTTCTTCTCTTTTAACAGCTTGCATGTAAAGACCCTGTTGAATTGGAGAAAGATCTGCAAGAAAATCCCACCTTAGCCTTTGCCACTGATATTCAATCGGCTACCTTGCTACACCATGCTGCGAAGAAGGGAAAATTAGCTACCGTAGAATGCCTCTTAAAGTTTAATGCAGGTAGGCATGCCCAAATTATCTTTTCCTAAAGATCATATCAATCGAAATTTTTCCTAATTTTTCCAGCAAAGTCAAGTTTTACCAAAGAAGTGGTTGCCATCATCGGCAGGAGCATATGGAAACAGATTTACTGCGACAAGGAAAATTATTAATTCCTGTTGTTCTTACGTCCCTAAGAAATCCTACATGAGGACCTAAACTTAAGGCAAACACACATAAAAGTACTGTATTAACCACCCACATGAAAGAAAAAATGAAGTTAATGAAGGGCATTCCTGATTTTGTAAGTGAGGACATTGTTTACTGCAAATGTCTTTGAAGTAAATGCAATTGCACAGTCAAGCACACATGAAGTTGACATTACATATTCTTGTTTTGTTTTGTTTGTTTTTTTTTTTGTTTGCGTTTTTTTGTGTGTGTGTGTTTTCAAGTCCCGTGATGCATGAGCATGAGAGCTTTCGGATTGTAAGATAATTTTCCAATGATTTTGGTTTAAAAGCAATCGTTTGTAAGGTTTGTATATTATTATGAAATCAATTACATTTCGTAAATAACGAGGGATCAAAACTTTTGGTATTGTAACTGTGATTAGGAAGAATAAAACACACTGCACAAAAACTTGTCGTGATTTTACTTAGTAAAGCAGATCAGCAGATCGACCAACGTTGTGGATTTTGTCAACATTTGAAGACACTGTCCTAATGGAATCAATCAATTTCGATGTGTTGTGCGTCGATTACCGGAAGGGCCATTTAGAAGGTGAACAAATATACACTCTATTTCGCAATGCACAACCTGGGAAAATTGATTTATTAGAGAAGATAAATGACTGATATTGGTGACAGAAGCCAAACAATGAGATCTGACAAAAACAGAGTGAAATAATTAAATTTCTTGAGCGGTTTTACAGCCGTTAAAAGACTCGGGTTCTGAATTTACGGAGGTCAGTGTACAACAATAGATTAGCATGATTTCTGTCATCACTCTGTTTAGGATTTTTACCCTCGTAGGAAATGAAAAGGGAACTTTGATGGCGTTTCCAGTTCATGAAGGCGTTTTCCGAAGGGAGAAACTAAGGCATCACTTTTCAATGAACTTTGCAAATAGTTGGTAGCATGGTTAGTGTACTTAGTCGGTAACTGTGGCCAATACGTTATTCGTTTAATACCATCTGAGGGCATCATATGCCAAAGAGTGATTGCAGCTTTAGGGTTCCTTCAAGAAAGGCTAAAGAGGCTGTGATCGCTCTTTTTAAAAAAAAAACCAATACCTCGAGTATTAGACTATTTCTATTTTTCTACCAGGTTACACTCTTAAATAAAAGGTTTAAGTTGGTACAATGCTTTTTGAATATATTAATGAGCAAGTGCATTCTGCTGAAATGTTCAGTCAAGTTAGTGGATTCGATTCTTTAGATATCAGCAGCTTAAGTAACTACAGTTTCAAAGAGGACCTGAAGTAAGGAGGAGTTATGGTACTATCAACTAATTAAAAGATAAAAAACAGACAGAAAAGTTGTTATCCCTCCTAAGGGAAGGATCGTAAAGAAGTTCTACGATCTAACTTTAAACAACGCGAAATGATGTGGTGATTTTGTATTACACAGTAAATAACAATATTGGTCTTTGGTGAAGGTTACCTCTGTCGAGTTTATCAAAGTCTCTTGATGGAAAGATCTCGCACTTTTTCAACTGCTTTTCAATAAGACGTAGGCTTATTTAAGAACATTAACAATTTCAAGATGTGGCTGTAGAAAGAATATCAATATCAGATGGTTTTGAGGAAGGAATAAGGGGCTGTCACAAAGACTAAGCGTGATTAAGGCTCCCTCATTTAATTTAGCAGCACGACTGGCGTTCTACCAACTTGCCTTCGAACAGGTAAAGCTTGTTTCGCTTCGGATGGGCTAATTATCTGCAACTTAAACGTATTTGTTACGAATAAGTCTCCGTGTTGTCGAGGCTTTCAACGAAACTACGATATCCCCAAAAGGCTAGTGTAAACATCCCTTTGTCAACGAAATTTAATTAAAAAATCGTATTATTTCCGTTTTTATGTTATTTAAGTAAAAATCCATTACAAAGAGGTTAGATACTGGAGGTTGAACGAAACAGGTCGATAATGGTGACCTTTATATAAGGAGGTATGCAATTATTTGCCTTCGACATATTTCGGGTTGGCTAAGAAACTATTTTTGCCCCTATAACCAAACATTTAGCAAGTACGAGTTGAAAGAAAATTAGTTCTTTCTCTCGATTGATACTCAGTTGACACCGTTTTAGATACATTTGTTAGTTTTGTGGTAAACTAGCCATCTAAATATAATGCGAACTTATAGTCTTTTCCATAAGACCACTAAGTCGGTTAGTACATCAGGTTTAGCTTATAGTTATGTCGGCTGATCTTCAGTCAAGAACTAAGTTCTTTCAATGTAAATCTGCTAAGATTTTGGTTAATGAAAATAAACAGGGACTGTTTTTAAGCCGATCTGAAAAATTCAGTTGTAAATAGGTGTCTAACTGCTTCAACGGGGTAACCTTTGGACCTCCTTTAAGCCTTCACTTACTAAGCTATCAATCAAAGTAAACGAACTTGAAAAAAAATGTTGTAACTAACAGTTTGTCAAAGATACCGTCAAATATCCCTTACGCTACATTATCCACAGCGAATGGTTCTACAGTTGCGTAAACCTAGACTTAAGAACATGGGGATGATATGACCATGGCTCCTTCTCCTATATATGTTGTTCACAAATCCAGAAAACTGTCAACTCTAGGTGTGTACGAAGTAAAACCATCAAGTTACCATCTTGAATGGGATTCCTTATAGTAAGAGATAAGTCTACTACTCCAAGCCAAGTGAAGCCAGATAATTTTCGACCAAATTTTGCCAGAATTACGACTTCAAGAGGTTAAATTTCAATACAATATAACTTTGTGATGTGGAGGTAGTCTCAGACATACGTTTTAAAGTCACTGATATAACCAACCAAAAAGCGTTTACTTCATGAAGACATTTACTCTAACAAAATGCAAATCATACTACCCTTAACGGTTAATATTTAAGACCCCCAAATACAATGGTTTTGTAGTAACCACTATGTGTCGTGTATAAGCCTCACAAACTGTTAATGCCGCTCCAGCTCATCGTATTTTTATCTTCATTATTAATCTCTTGTACCACGCACTTCTAACTGCAGTATTTTACTAGTCTCGTCCCGGGGCATCTTACTGCCATCGCAAGGAGTGGGTTTTATCACTAGTCAACAAGTCACTTTGCTTTCCGGCATTTTATTAACACCTACCAGTATAGATCATTCAGAATCGCTGAAAAGTCACCAACAAGCCTGAAGAGTGTCGTTCATCTTTCTTTTTAACTTTAAGATCGTTTTTTTTTCTTCTTCAAATAAATGCTTTTCCGCTCATCACTTTCTAATGAAACTCCTCTCAAGAGGTTCTCGATCAAATCAAAGTTTGAGAGGCCTTTGGTATTTCATTCTCACGCTTCTTAGTTTTTGTGCTTAGAAAATATTCGATGTGTTTCGTGGGTAGTGCAACATCATAGAATTAGTTCTTTGATCGTCACGTACATGTGGTGTGACTAAGAAAATATTGCCTGAAAATGGAAATGCCTTCCGTAAAGACCCGTCCTTCGACCAAACATGATATTAGTGCTAACTTATATTCCCGCCACAAAAGTTGACACCTTCCGTGCATAATCGTTAACCAGGTTTAACGACTGGGACGGAAACTGGAAAGTCTGTCGTTCTAGTGCATTAGAAGCAAGAACAGCCTTAATGTCACTACGGCTAGATAGGAAAATAAATTTGTCCCATGTTTCGTAGCAAGTAAAAAAGTGATCAGATTTCACAGGTTTTTTAAAGATGGCTTTATTTTACCCTGAAAGCTGTATAGATTGCAAGATATTCAAGGAAGTGCAGAAACACGAGCTTTTATTTCAGGGTAAGCCCTTTTGTAAATGTCAAAATCGGAAGATCAATTGTTATCATAAATTTCCCAGATCTCGTTTGTAGACGTCACTAGAAAGCCTCTGTGCCTATAAAACACACGTAGGCCTA
>JAAAJZ020546784.1:0-16805 GCA_010015985.2 Actinopyga echinites
AGGGGCACACTCAATGAATTATCAGGTTGTTAATTGTTAATTAAAACACGTTACACTCATTTTTATGTAAACAATGGGGAAAACCAACACCCTTATCGTGAGTATGAGACGAACTATACCAACAAAGATGGTCGGGTGCACGACCATAAATTTTGACGGACAGCCTCGGTGTTTCGTAGCGCCGCTCGAGCCGTACGTATGAATGCACACCGGATGTTGACCAGGCAATTTGATGATATTTACTTGTACAAAAGTGTGTCGAAATATAACAATTTAACTATTAAATCATATTTCAGTTGGAATGTGTAAACTTCCCCTTTCGTTGATAACTTATCGCAGACACAGTAGAAAGGTTTAGTATGATCCGTTACAATCTTTAAGTCACGAACATTTATTGTAGACTGTGTTTGCTCTTATCAGGAATAAAGATGTTCAGACGATATGAAATCTGTCGAGAGAAGTAACAGAATTGTTGGTTATTTTCCGCATTCCCTTGCAATTAAGTCAGATCCAAATTACGATGTTCATCAAAATACTTTATTTGTCCTTAAAATCATAAGTTGGTATTTTACGCTACAGATAGTAAATTTCTAAAATGCGTGTATGCAGCAAAGAAAATGCAGTTCTAAAATGTGAAAGTGTATTCGACGATATTTGTAACCATTGAAATAAATTTACATTCCAAAAGACACTTTTGGTCCAAATAATATGGAAAACTTCCCTAACATTATTTCAAAATCTAGTTACCTTACAGCACGACTTTGTATAAAGTGAAAGGAAAGCGCTCTACTCTTCGAAAAGAAATAAGTCAAAACAAAGTTGATTTGCCATTTAACACAAATTAGTCAAAAATTAGATAAACGTAATTGTAACATGAGTAATTAGAGTTGTTTTGACTTATTTATTTTGTGAGAGTATAGTAACGAAGGATGAGTGATGATCCACCATTCATTTATCAAAAAACATTGAATGAATTCAAGAAGTAGTGCTTGACTTTGCCTCTTTCTTTCATGAGATTTTTTTTTTACAAGAGGTATTTTTTTAAATATTTAAGTCTTCATGATGAGACAGAAGACTTTTTTTCATGGATTCAATTAATATCTGTCATAAAATAAAGTCAAACTTTATATTCGATTTTCATAAATTTTTTCAAACTGGTGCTATCTTAGAAGTTATTCCAGGCAGTCATTTTCTTTTAACTACATTGAAAACATCAAACATGCTATGGTATTATTAAAGTGGAGTAGTTCTTTAAAGAAACATGATATGAGGGTATATCGTATTTTACAACACATTTGTTCAGACTTAACAGAAGTATCTTCTCATCAGGTTTGCACATATTTTCAACATAAGCCATAACCTTTACACCGTTTCTTACAAAACACAGTCATTTGAACAATTTTGTTTTCGTGTCTTACTTTACAAGTTGATAGGCTCTTTGCGTTGAACTATTTTGCAAATTCCCAATGAATATGTGTAGTAATTGCATAAGAGCTGTCAACTCCTGAAATCGAAAAAGCATTCGTAAAAGTTTCTTTACCAAAAGAGCGTCTACTTATTATTTAAATCTCCAAATAAGCGGATTATAGTATATTTGGCAATAGCAGATCGTAGTTCGAAACAAAGCGACCTTATCAATCAAGCGTACCCAGCTCTTAGAATGATTTTTCCAGGTACAAACAAAAACTCAAAATGCTTTACATAAGTGCAAGGTTATTTTCTGGTTAGTTAAGATGAATACTTGTTAAAATGCTGATGAAGCTTTCATCTGTAATGGGATGAAAGGATAT
The DNA here is from genome assembly GCA_010015985.2 of Actinopyga echinites. NCBI lineage: Eukaryota > Metazoa > Echinodermata > Holothuroidea > Aspidochirotida > Holothuriidae > Actinopyga > Actinopyga echinites. Next base: position 1,791 of record JAAAJZ020546784.1, read on the forward strand.
TTATTTGAATACATGCCAACATTTGTGTGTGGTACGTAACATTGTATGTATGTATGGGCATTAGTATTGCCTTCTCCTTGGTTTGAAATGTTCATGTGTTCAAGTTTGGAGATACTTTGCAGGAAATCGTGTTCAAATCGTTCTTAAGTGTAAATTTATTCATTATTTGTTCTCAATAGCGCCTGATGAATTCCTTTTTAGTGTTGAAGTTATCAGTTCTAGTTTGCGAAACGCCAGAAAACCTGTGAATAAAAACAAGGCAACATCCTAAGGACACTGTAATTGTGGCCATTTGTGGGAATTACGAAAATATCTTTCAAGAAAACGGAACGATGACTGGTTGTAGATTAATGACGTAATACTTACTTTAGAATGCTATTTCTTTTGGGGGCTTCGGGCAGGGAAAAATTTTTTAAATTGTGGGATTTTTCCACTATAAAGTGCTATTAAGTAGGACTTTCATCATTTGACGTCTTAAAACGATTTTTTTCTTTTTTACGGAAAAGCCATTTTAAAAAAATATTTGTGACGTCATAGTATTGTTAAAGGTGACACAGTAACAGGTAATATCTCGAAAAAAAATGCCTGAAAGTCTCAAGTTCCCTCAGGTAAATGTTAAACTCTCTGTGAATAAATGTTACAGTTTTGGTTTTCAGTTTTGAAATATAAGATGCATTTATGATTCGTTCTTATTTCCATATAGAAGCACTACTACATTAATCGTGTTTAGAGAGGTACTATTGTTCTTTCTAAATACGTAAGAAAGGCACGGAGCTACTCAATCTACAAAATGAGAATCACAAGTAACATTTGGGAAGGTTGGTTTTTCCACCTTGACTGTCTGATTCTCCTGTGTCGCTGGTAGTAGCAAAACAAAGTATATCGCAGGAAAGATTACTGTTACACGAGCATAATCTTAATGAAAACAGCATAAAATACCAAAGATAATATTTATTTTCTTAACAAAGTGAAGAAAGTACAATATAAATTTTTGCACGAAAATATGAAATACAAACCATGATGAGGTAGGACTGCCCAGATTTTCTATCAGTCCTTCCTCAGGAATCAGAGGAATACTTCAAGCAAGATAATCTCTCTTTCTCTCTGCATGGTCACCTGGGTTTAAAGATGAGGTTCATATTTCCCCAGTGTGGTATTTTATTGATTTAAAACCTTAAAAATAAACATAAATGATATTATTTTGATGCATAACTAACTTTAGTATGGGACGAAACACTAATCGTAATTCTACTTGATATATTAAACTTAAGAGAATTCCTTTTTTTTTTTTTTTTGCTTAAAGTTGGCTTAAGTACAATTTTATGATGACATCCTTACATTTTTCATTAAATAAAATCGTGCATTCAAATCTGTATAAGCAGACATTCGTTTTCTTACTAAAAGTTGATGTTGAAACATGACATTGTCTGTTAAGTAAGGCACCTAAATTACTTTGTGTGTGTGTCTGTATGCGTGTGTGTGTGTGCTTGTATTTCACAGCTTTATCCCTTCGTTCTCAATCCATTGTGTTGTTACTTTGCTGAATTAAGATCGATACTTTTTATAGTATAGAGCTATTTAAACAACTCCCTGATGAAACTGTTGAAACAATAATTCCGTTAGCATCGGCCGTAACATACTTAAAAGTGAACTTATAATGAAAAGTTGCTGAACTTTTTGTAAGTAGGGTTATATATATGTAACTACAAATGGTTTACCCTAGTAAAGATAAGTTCTAATATTAAGTTCATTTTCCTGTATTGCTGTTCTTTTAATGTTTTACGCATCTTCAGCATTATTACTTGAACAAAGTTGCGTGTCTTCCTGTTTCATCCATGATTCAACGTTTTAAATAATTGTGGTAACTTTAAAAACCAAAAAAGGTTAATTTATCTGACCGTCATATGACAGGCAAACGGTTCTCACTCTGACTCTGAGACATGGTTTGTTGCCAAAAGGACAAAAATGCCCTTATGAATTAGTCAGAAGTAACAACATTGACTTTATCAGCTAGCAGAGACCAGTATAATCACGAAAGAAAAAGAATTGTGACAGAAAAAAATCTATTATTGTTATTTTTGCATGAAACACCTGTTTGAGGATAAATTACGTTTCCGCAAAATGGGGTTGAAAGTTCAAATTATTTGCACAGCTAAAATGAGATAGTACTACGTTCTACCAATAGTCTGATAGTTGTATGTCACGTTTTGGAACGGATTCTGTATTAAACCAGCAAAGAATTTAAAGACTGTGTCACCTGCCTCGTGGAATACCACAGAAATGATGTGTATTAACGAAAGTGTAAGAACTTCACTTCCACCCGACTGCAATAGCACACTTCTCGCTTACTCGCAAAGTACCGGTACCCTTCCTTTGCACTCCCAACGTCCCCTCCCTATCCGAGAAACAGTTTTGACTTGTTTGTTCCGCACAATTTTTCACTCCAGAACAAGTTATCATTTGTTAAATTTATGTTTTAGCCTACTTTTTTCATTTCGGTAATACTAGGCTACTTATTTTGGTTCCCAGTTAGACAGTAGGCCTATTTCTTAATCTAGGTGTCTTCATGCCATTTGAATTCATCAGTGGTCACATAGCCTGTTATGTTGTCGAAAATATATTTTATGGGTGTAAAGAAACTGACAAAATTAACATCCTTCTTTTCAGATTTTATTTCTTCAAATCCTTCATAATCTTACACTTCTCAGAATTTATTAACCTTAAACAAGACCAAGGAGGAATATTACTTGTCACAAACAAGTATAAAAAACAAGTGTGAAAATGAAATAACATCCATTATCAACCAAATAACGAGAAATTATTCTTGGTCTATTTTGACTTGAATAAGTAATATTAGGTTATTTTTATTTAGTTTTTTGTTTTAATGTTCATATCTTCGTAAAAGTGGCAAACATAACTTGACACCAAAAGTTGTAGTTAAGTGTGAAAGAATATAATTCTTCAGGTTACATATATAGTATTTCATTTGATTCTGCATTCACTAGACTAGTTGTGCGCTAATATATTGACCAATTAACCATTCCGTGAATGTGTATACAGTACAGAAAAAATGGAAAATATCCCGTTTATTTCATTTTACACACTTTTGATGCAAATATTATTCACAATCAAACCCCGAACGCTTGCACGGATTAAAAACGAAGCAATTGTTTAGCGTTTTGTGTGCTCCATCGCTTGGAAACGTAGGTCTTATTTCCCACAGATCAATGAAAAGTTACATCCCAGTAAACCTAATCCGGTTGTTCTAAGGAAAGAATTTTTAATGGTATGCCAATGTCATATTTGGTCTTACAACCTTTGCTAAACATAGATATTTTAACGTTTTGCCTTTTGTCTCAAAGTGCAGTAGATGAATGATTTATGTAAATTCCCCATCTTTAAAAAGTTAATGCCTACGACTCAAGTGGAAAACTGGGTGAAATGTCTGGATAGAAATTGGTTGGTTTCGTTAGCTTCTTTGCAAAAATGGTAAAAAGTTGTCATTTCTTCTATGCTTCTACTTCATGTGGAGGTTAGATTGACTGACAGGAGTACTGAAGCAGAAGAGGTCGTTATTTCTCTCTTACCGTGAGAATAAGGATCATCTGGTCTTGATTATATATGAAACCCTTCAGAAGTAGGTTAAATAAAAAAATTCGTTTCATGGAAAGCAATCTGGTTCGTGAAGAAAGAACTGCTTTGAGAATTTAACTTGTCTATTTTGTTAAGTGGACCCAAATTGCTTGTTTTGTGCTAACAATGTCTGCCTGAACTTTACAATTTATTGTTCATTTATATGAGTAGGGTGTCATGTGGCAAAAAAGTGAATAAAACTCTGAAATAAAGATGACGATGTGTTCTAGGGTTTTATTCTTCTCAAAGAAGTTCCATTTAAAATGATTTATTCTATTTTCCATTTTTCAATACTTCATATTATGATTACTAATTATGTTTATCTTCTAAATGCATCATTAACCTAGTCCAATAGTTAAATTTTAGTCATGTTAGATATTACACATTGGTTTTTTCTTTTTCATTTCCTTTATTAATTCGTTTCTTAAAATTGACTAACAAACGATTTGTCGAATCGAATCGGAAACGCTCTTTCTTGATTAGTTAAAAGTATTTACGAAAACATGATCAGGAAACCCCTCATCTTTCTTTAATAACACAAGAAGTATCAGAATGCAAACTGAACTTTAATTTTAGGGTTGAAATGACTTGCCGAAACGTCAAAACTAAGAGCCAAAAATTAACAAAAAAAGGTTAGTTCCATGAATATTGAAATTGTGTTGAAGAAATGTTATTTTTGTCATCTGTATCACACGTACACGTAGCCGCATTTCTTGATTTGAAGGTAGAATAACAGTGGAGAGAACGGCAAGATAATATTACCAACAAAGAGCCCACTCCGTTCGGACCTCACCCCACATCAACCCCTTCCCTCCCTCTTCTATAACATTACTTCCTTTCTGTAAGTTCTAATCTGACCTGCTTCCAATTTGTCAATGAAAGCAAGTTTATGTAGGGATAAAAATTAGGGTTTTTCTTTACAAAAATAAAATTTATTTTTGCTGCCACTTTACATATTTTTTTCCCTGTTCCTTTCACATTTTCTAGCAAAATGTCCCCTAACAATGACCCAGACGTCTCTGTTTTTGTTTTTCATAGAATGTTGGTATAAATTCTCTCAACTGAACATCTCGGTTTAGTTGGTTTTTGTGGAACTTAGGACAAGCAAACCAGTCATTGCCGTCTTGGTCCATTCCAAGAGCCAGATGACGATCAGTTACGCACTTAACATTCACGAAAGTGATCATGAACTCATGTCCCTGAACAATTGCTATAGATGCCAACCAAACAAGCATGTATCTTTCTTAGTTTTTCCGTAGAACTTTTCATGGACGTTCCAAATACTCATTTCCAAAGTCTTGTAGTTTGTTTAACGCTCTTCCCTATACTTACGGTAACCAGGACTATCTTATTTTAGACACTTCTGGAGGCATGTCAGTCAGCATTACACCAACCTCACCAGAACCATTCTCTCTCTTCTACTGACTCTTCATACTACTGACTCTTAAGTGTAAGGAAAGTTACATCTTAAACACTTATTATCATAAGACTTACTGCAAGTCGTTTTTCAATAACATGCTTTTATTAAAATTGCCTTAATTGGTCATGTTATCGGTCAGTCACAGCGAATGTATTTTAAGCGTGGAGTTGTGGTGTGAATACAACGTTATGAGTACCGTGCGAGTACAAGAGTAGAGTCTCCGGTTGTGAGTACCAGGTCACGTGTTCCTACAGTCCATTCTCATCAGCACAAATAAATACAAATGCTCCAAACATGAGAACGAGCACATGCTCACTTCAAGTCTGTTTATAAGTTTCAGCTTTATTTAAGAACTCTTTGAAGATACAGAATAGTGGGAACAAAAAGTTACAGACTTTCCTCACCTTTATTTCGGAGAGATAAAGGAGTCATTACAAGCAGAATGATTGTGATCTTGTAACTATACTTCGTTAACTGCAGCATTGTGCTATCCCTGAGGCTTCCATGCCCCCCCCCCACAAAGTACATTTATAGTGTTATAACTCATAAACTGATAGGCCTTCTATTTCGATCAGAACTGAAGACCTGTCCTAAGGGAAATATTTTGAGAACCTAAAATAACTCTTGCTCAGTTTCTTTTTTGGCATATAAGGGAGCATGGACACTCATTTTATGTTATGAATTGTCCACAGTGTGGTGATTGGTGTGTGTGTGGGGGGGGGGCTTTTAGTTTTCGTAGTTGCAAATTTCTCGACTGATGTTATATGTTTTCCATTGTTTTTCATATTTTCTGTGGGGTTAAAAGTCTCCAAATTAACAGAGCACCTCACTAGGATGCTTCCGTGACATGTATGTGAACTTCAGTTTTTGTTAGGGTGTTCAATATTTATGTCGGGAACGAAATCCCCTTTTTTCATGAACGAGTTTGGTGAGATTACAACCTATGGAAAATTTGGAGTTCGTGCTACCTCAGGAATTCAGTTCCTAGACTTTCTCACCGGTAAAAGAAGACTAATTTGCACAATAGCGTTTGAAGTACTATGCCTGCTAAAAATCGTAGGTCAGATTTGTTGTCCATGGTTGTCCATATAACTACACTTCTTCAAAAATCAGTGTCACCGTTCACTATGTAATAACAGCGCCCTCAGTTTGAATTTTCTAGAGCGTAGTTTCTTGGCAATCAAGGGAATTGTGTGTTGTGACATCAAGTTTACAGATAGTAAAGCTTGGCTATTTCAGACAGAGACTATGATCACGATGATAATCAAAAGAATTAAAAGACGCAAGACTCCTGAACGATATAACCAGAGAAATCAGTCCATTGCTTTGACTAATTGCTAGATTCTAATGATAAGCGTATAGTTAAATAACTTAAAAGTGAAATTTTGAAGTGGAATTGGATACATTTGAATTGCACAATCAATGAACTAGTTCAGTGTGTGATATGTGATGAAGTGGTCGTGTAAAATGGGATCGTATGTGTCTTGTGTTACTGACGATCACGGAATGAGACAAGGTGCATGGTTGGTAATTTCCCAGTTTGAGAATGAAAACTGGTTTGGTTGAACTTAAGAAAGGTTTTCATAATTGAATTGAGGGTCAGGTGGGTTCATTCTAGGCAGTTACATTAGCCTTGATCTAAAGCTGTACCTCGTTATGTAAATTCCGTGCATCCCGATCAGCAAGTGGTTCTTAATTTTAAAAAGCTAGCAATCATTCATTCCCCCGAAAATAAATACCATGTGCCCCCCATTCGGTATGCAGATATGTGAGTAGCTGTAACAATTAGAACTATGGTATCAATTAATGAAATAGTCATCAACCGATGTTGTCTATTCAGATGTATTAAGCTGAAGTGCAATAAACATGCGGTTACAGAAAATAATTGAAAACTCCTCCTCCCGTTTAAATGGCGGACAAAGGAGACGTTTCAACTTAAATAGTGAGCAACAAGTGAGCCTTCATCATCGCATGGTCTCAAAATCCTTTTTCGAATGGGAACTAATTTACAATCGATCTTCCGTTCTTCCAAAATTAAGTTGATGAATAACGTGCAAACACCCAAGAAGACCTATAATATTAACTAGATAAATAGTTTACGAGAATGATACTACATTACTGGGAATTAGTTACCTTTAACCTTAAAAAAACAAGTAAAAAGGATTTAAGATTGAGGCTTCTTAGACACAGCCTTTCATTAAGTAAGATACCTCAACCCCCCTACTTTAGAAAAAAAAAGTTGAGAAACCGTGGCTATTTCAGAATATTCAGATATGATTCAACACATACATTAATATAAAATTTTATGAGCTAAAAATAAAAATAAAAACAACATGAGATAAGTAAGGCTGAACACATTTGCCCAAACCTTTTTGAAGTTCACAGGGCAGGCTAGCCCAAGTATTTTGTACTCGCCCTTTTCAGCCACGCGCTATCCAATTATTAATTTATTATAATTCCTCCAATCACTCTCACCAAAAAGTTTGTGACTCTGTACCCTGAGTAATTCCTTTTTTGACTTTTGACGTGTGGATGTTAACTATCTGGTTAGAACTATTTTTTAGTTATTCAGGACCAGAAAAGATCACTATGTTTCTGATGTTATTTTGTTTTGAAGTATTAGATTTGTAAGAAGGTCAATACTTTAGTACCCCCGAATCTTAGAATGAAGAGGCATCATAATAGCACTACTTTTCATGTTATGTAAAACTGTTTCAGAGCTCAAGAAAGCAGAGTAAAAGCACCCAAAAGACCTACAAAGTACATTTTGATTCGTGTTACTTTTAAACAAACTTAAATGCTCAAGGTTTGCTTTTATCATTGAAGAAAACTTTTCTCTCTGCGTTTCCAGCTTAAACGAAATGAATGAATGTTGCAAACAGCTGCCCCGATTACTATCTGAGGGAGTTAACCAACCGCCTCATTACGGGGTGTTAAATTTGTTTTGACTGAATTATATCAGGGAGGTGCTATTTTATATGAGGAGTTTTTGTCCATAGACAAAACGCTAACTATTAGCAAAATGCTCCAATTACTAACTGAGGGAATTCACCAACCCTCTCAAAACAGGGTGTTAAATTTGTTTTGACTGAATTATTATGAGCAGTTGTTGACTCTGAGCAAACCATAGCATACCGTGGCACAATAACTTCATGAAAGAATTGGTTGAATAGGTAATATTGTTTCAAGACATACACCCTAAAAAAAGACTTAAATTAAATATGATTCTAGCAAAACTGTAGCAACTTGTGAGGAAAACTAGAAAAAAAAACTCCACGCAGTATGTGAGAAAAAGTATATGAGGAAAAACTCAAATTTACACCTGGTGTTAATTGCACACTGACAAGAAAAACATATTTATGTCCAGTGTTTCGATTATTTTAACAATGTTAGCTCTCTGATCCCCTCTCTGTCTACTTTGTAAACGAATTCTCCTCTGGTTTAAGACACAGAAACAGTTTCCAATTAATCTTTTACGAAGGAAAATTCAATTTAAAAATCGGACTTTTTGTTATGACATAATTACTGATGAAGAAGTAATGATTTCCAAGACAATTCTTTGCTTTTTCTTCCCGTATGATTTGATATATTTCAAATAAAAGGACAAAAAATGATCTTAAAGTCTCTTATGGGGTAGATGTGCTCAAAATAACGTATCCATCATTCATATTGTATGATCAGTAATTATATTTACCTTCAAAATTATTTATGAAATGCTCAACACATTTCCAGAAGTTATTTTACACGGTGTCGCATTCGGAATAAAGTTACCAAGTAGTGAATTCAGTGTCCATGGAACGGGTAATTTAATGCGTTATCACATTTCATACACCGCTCAATCTATTTACATCTTTGAAATCAGGAAACGAAGTAGACTGAGTCCGTTAAGATTTGTAAACTAACGTCAACTTGAAAGGATTACGTACCTGTGCAATGAACGGAAACGAGTTTTTTTTCTCTATGGCCTCAAAATCTAGTTAATTTTCAGTTATGGAATGCGATACTTCCCAAACTCTGTTTTTGAATTGATTTGTACCGTACTTTATGTAATGAGTTAAACACCATGGTATGATAGCGTAGAGATACGTGTAAACAATAATTGTATAAAATTTCATTGTTGACATTTAAATCTAAAACAGAAAATAAAGCAATGAAATAACTTCAAACTGTGATGATCATAATCTTTACAGCAAAATATGAAATATATATTAAAGTCCCAATGGGTGCATAAAATAGGTGTTTCATTCTGAATTTCTTTTCACCATACTGAAAGTACGAAAATGCTCGAATGCCGGTATAGCCTAAGTGTTGAGAGTGGTGGTTACGACAGAAGAGGTAAAGACTGGGCGGTAAGGACGATACCTCACAGAATGATGTGGAGTCTTTAAAAGGTTTTTCAACATTGTTAAATGGAAGATAAAAGAAAGATTTCTGAATAGGAAGGGAAGATTTGAGTCCGAAACGATACATCCTTTTTGTTGTATTTTATTTTGACAAGGTGAAAAAGAAAAATATTTACTGAATATCTCGTGGCTGGTAGCTTAGAATAAGAACCAAAAGATGATTATTTTATTGAAGAATATGTGTCTTATGTATGACTTACCTTATTATTTTTGTAACTTTAGAGAAAGATCTCTATTCTAAATTTGTCAACATATTACTCGTCATATTTACAAGTGATCTCCGGTTACTAAAATATGGTAATTAGATTGAAGAATACGTTATGAATTTTGCTTCTCATTGTTTGTGATTAAAAAATGCAGGTAAAGTTAACCTCAACCCACTCAAGATATGTCTGTTGCGCTAATACTTCGTGCGTAAAGCTAGAAATATAACCTGCACCGTTCCAGTTTCCACTCCTAGACCTTCACATATTACAGTATATGCTCAAGGAATTAAAGCTCTACCCCTTAACTACACTTAACTTGACACACTTTGTACGACCTAAAATAAATAACAGTAAGTAAAGAAATGTCACTCTTAGAGTAAAACAGCTGTATTTGTTTGAATGAATTTAAATTAAAGTCGTTACAAGTCATTACATAGAGAGAGATTTACGCCTCGTTGAATCCTTGTGGGTAACAGCGCAGATTGGCAGAGTAGGCTAATATGAAGGTTTGCGAGGTCGCAAAATCCTTCGTGAGAGAAGAGAACACGCCTCGCAAACTTGGTGAAGAACATTTTCATTTTGCGAGGAAGAAAAAAATTAGCAAGGTTGTTTAACGATACAATTTTAAATATTAAAATGGAGCGTTCTACTCAAACCAGTGTCTGTCAAGGTTAGAAGTGTAGTTGGTTGGTTGGGTCTATTGCTCGACCAGGTTTAGCGTGATAATACGGGGAGGGGGATAACTCAAGAATGACAGGGGGTTTATTGATAATTAAGGTACCAGCAAAGACTGATAAAATCACACAAGAAAAACAAGGAGCCTTATCTGAAGGCTCTATGTGACTTCATGTCGCAAAAATGACTCGTGATAGTGTTCTTCATCAACCAGCCGTAGTTAACTGGAAAGTAGTACCTTCACCCTTACCGCACTACTGTGAAAGAATGAAATTTGATTTTTTTTCATTGCAATTTAACTGCTAATAGAAAGTAGTTTAAACACCCAGTAAGATTTAGGCCTACTGCAAAGCTCGTTCCATTGACTGTGGTCAACGTGTCAGTAATCTCCTAGTATCTAGTATTCATATAAAACTATTCGATTTGTTGTAAACACCCCAGGAATATAGGATGCTCGGTGTTTTAATCAGATGGGGGTATTACCTCAACATACCGTTTCTACGTACCCTTTTTTCATCGGAATAATCTAAATACTTTAGAGCCCCTAGTTCATGCTAGCTTAGATGGTTCATATCATGGAGAAATGACCTAGACCAAAAGATTCAAATTCCATTGTTTGCCTTCCCTCGGAAATTTCATAACTTCGGCTTCGATTCCTGTACCTTCGGTTCACGTTCTCCCCATTTTTGAACTCTCATGCACCAATAGACCAGGGAAGTGTTATTCGAAATGCCGGGCAGCTCCCTTAACAGGCTAACTTATACCCCCATGCATTCTCGTTAAGGTGATACGGTCTTATGCCCTACTAGCTGAAGTTTCAAAATGCAGTGAACATCAATTCTACATGGAGATAGATATCAATGAAATGAAGCGTCTCATAGAATCAACTCGAAGAGAGCGAGCAAGTTCGCGTATGTTTATCGGCATGGGGTATTTACTACTGGATTAATGACACGCTTACGAAATCAAAAAGTGGCGCAAGCACACTAGAGAATACCGTAAAATCACTAACGATGCACTTGGTAGCTATTTCTGTCATAAGCTCAGAATCAATCGTCACTCAATTGTCACTTTGGTAATGCACTTCCTAGAAAAAGAAGGAGTATTGGTGTATTTTGTAAGTTACATTCACGGGTAATCCAGATCATTCGGATGTAGACTACTTAGCAAGTGGTATTATTAACTTTGTTTTAGAAAACAAGTTAAAAACAAGTAGAGGGTACTTTGGGGGAAGAGAGATGTTGTTGTGAATTTAGAAAACCAGCAAACACAAAAAGTTTTGGAAACGTTTTGAAAATGTTAATGACTTCTTTAAAAACGTTTTCAGAACGTTTGAAAACGTTTTGCTTTTCCTGGGAAACCAATTGAAAATTTTAGATAGTAGTATATGTCCAGTCGATGGGTTCAGAGCTTGTCAATATGTAATTTATTTTACACAGTCCGAAAGATGAAGTTCACTTGTGTCTGTATGTATAATTTCAATTTATTTCAATTTATTATGAGTTGCGAGTTTAGCTTAGAACTCCAACTCTGTTGTTAATTTAGCTTCCTGTATCTGCTAAACAAAATATTAACAGCACTTATCAGATCGTGAAATTTCGATCATATTTTTTATATTCTTAACATGCCAACAGTTTTTCAAAGTTGTCGGCTGAGAGGCTGAAAGAACTTATTTTAAGCGATGCTTTTCTTCAGCTGCAGAAGGAGTTTTCCTTCAAGGCCTATCATCTGTTTAAATATACATGTTATCATGGTAAATTAATCACCCTTCTAATTTACTGAAGCACAGGTCAGAATTTAAACATATTTGGTAGCCTACTTGTTAATTCATCAAAATGATATGTCGCTAAACACCGCTGTTGGACGAGGTAAACTCGATGACTAGACAATACACTCGCTTTATCTTTCGTATCAGGTGAAAAAAGGTTGTGTGATCCAAAAATGGCTTAAGGAAAGTGATAAAATTCAGTTTTGCTGATGCTTCTTTTGGAAATAATTAACGCTGGTGTAGTGGTGTAAATTAAGATATTTTAATCACTGTATTATGTCAGTTTCATTTAACATGTGCAGGTAGCCCAGCTGCAATCATAAAGTCGCTAAAGTTCATGATGAACCCCCCCCTCCGTAGCCTAATGTCTGCTGCTTCCCGTCTTGTACCGTGACCACACGACATGACGTTATATGATAGGTTTAAGCTAAAGAGATGTGGCCAACACAGCAAGAAAAAACACTTATTTCACGTCTCAGATTTCGTCCGTGTAAGGGGTCGGGCATGGGATCAATTCACCATTTCCAAGCAAGCTAGTACCCCATTGGATGCAGTTGCAATACTTTCAGACACCAACAATTTTTTCTGCCTGATAAGTCAATGAAAGTACCATGTGGCACGTAATTCAGTTTGAAAAAAGCGCAAATGCTGCAAATTTTAGTCACGTTTAAGGTCGAATGTTAATCAAGCTGACGAGTTGACACGTATTACTCAATTTCTCTTTGACCTTTTCTATTAATGAAACCCAGTCTACGATGTGATATTAACATAAAAGCATATCCAATGGGCCACCAAAGCTAAGACTTGGAATAGCAGCAGGATTTTGAACCCAGTCAGAATTTTCGGATACATCGAAAAGAAGAAACAAGGCCAATTTTGATACTATCTCCTGAAATCATACCACGTTTATCGATATTACTAGGGCTTACATTGTTCAAAGTTAATTCAGTGGTACGAAGTCAAAAGTTGGTATGATTTATTTACCAAACCGATCGACTTTGCTGGAGCCTTGTGTCATCCTCCCGCCAAAACCACCCGTGTCATTGACACTACGAACTACCCACTTTTCACCAAATTATCACTCTCTGTGAAAGGTACTGAAGAAAATCAGAGATCTAAGATGATCTCAGTCATATGCCCTTATTGTGCTGGAATACTTGAGACAGTGTACCAAGTTGTCCGACTTTTATGTGTGGATAAACGTGTGCGGTTTATTACACCAAATACACAGATGATCGTACTGGCTGCATTCACGGTTCCTGGTTGGTGTATGACATTGTAAACACTTGTCAGTCAGCGCTAAACGTCAGACTCGAACCCCGTGAATAACGCACAAGTTGGAACGGTAATGTTCTAATGGAGTAAATGACTCAATTTTTCATGTCAAGTATTCGATAAAAGATGTAAGAGAACAACTAGAGTCATATTTCAACATGCTACCTTTCATATGGTTGGTGATCACGTGATGGTGCTGTGAGAATACTAATTCACAGACGGGGAAAAGGAAAATATTTCAAGTACGAAGAAAAGTTCTTTCAATGACATTTTCATGTCTTCATTACTCAAAATTTATTTACCGACAAGTTTTGAAGAATTCTCACAAATTTATATGAAATTTTGTCCGATATGGAAAGTCCTGCACAATGTGGTAAAAGTCATTTTATCAAGTTGATTCAGTCAATATTAGTACATTAATTGTTCCTAAAACTGAAATCATCAGTGGGATTTTAGAGGCAGACAGTTTCTTACTGTTCTTGATTTTACTGCCGGAATATTTTTGAAAGGGAAGGTAAGTGGCCAATAAGCACGTCATGGTATATAGACATAATGTGGCAAGTTTACGAGGTTTAATGTAAAAACGACAAAATAGGCGACGACACCTGCTAGAATGGCATTAGCAAATGTTTCTTGAAATTCATCGAGAAGAAGATTAAAAGGATTCAACTGGTGTGTCTTGAGATGTTAAGAATTGATATTTAGTAATCCTTCGTGACTTGCTGATACATTTGATTAAGCGCAACGTCGGTGTTCGATAATAATTCTCACAGCAAAGATTCATTCAAACGTGAAAATGTGGCATAGACATCTGAGCTCACAATTCATGAAAATTTTCATCACATGAAATTTCTTGAAAAAAATCTGCCAATATGTTTTCATGTCCAATAAAATTGTTGTTGGAACGTAAATGAATAGTGACTGTCACTCGTTGTTTCTCTGTGAAAAGAAACATTTATCTGATACCGATGTAAGTAATGCTCTACACAATCTTTTATGACATTCTCTAGCTTGATTTCAAAAAACAGGATCTCACGGGAAACCCGAGAAACAAAATGACGCCTTCACAAGCTTGTTGGGTGCTTTCTCACACAACAATTTATGTGCCATCTTTTTACGAAGCAAAAGTAGAACAGTTTCAATACGTCGAGAGTTCGGTCACCGTGCGGATATCTGTTGACACTTGTCCTGTACAAAAACCTGGTTTCTCTACTATTCGGACTCATGTCCATGTCAACATGGAGAGTTATATAGGGCCCAAAGGTTGATGGAAGTATACAATCCGTGAGAAGGGTAAGGTGACTTCCTGACAAAAATACAAAACGACGTCTTTGGCAAATGACCTATGTGAATTCAAATAAAGACGATTCTCAAGCGACGGTGATGACGAAACAAGAAATCTAATCACAAACATAGGCGTATGGGACCGATTTGATTTGGGGGGCACAACGTTTTTCCCGAATCTCTGAGTCTTGTCCACATGTTCAGAAAATACAGTTTTTGTCATCCTGTAAGTGATACAGCGGCCCTAGAATATAGGGGGCTGGGGCGAACGTTATTTTGGACCACCCCCTTTCCCTTCGGGAAAATTTTTGAAAATTTGAGGGTCCTGAAATGCAATTTGGTGCTACTATT
>JAAAJZ020546785.1:0-11565 GCA_010015985.2 Actinopyga echinites
GTCCGTAAGTGTAAGTTTGATTCATGAAGTACACATCTGAAGATCTCCGCGAAAAGAGCATTCATGCAGCGCAATGAATTCTTTCCTACAGTTCTGCAGAAAAAGTCAGTGTTAATAATTTTAGCTACTACCAGATTGAATTTTTCCTATCGGGTCTAAAGATACGCATTTACTGTACATAATAAGCCTTTATATTAATTCTCCAAATTTGCCCCTCTAGTTTAAATCAGAAGCTAGTCCATTATCAGTTTAGAGGAAGGGGTGGGGGGGTCGGAAGTAACGTGGGAGAAAGTCTTGCAACTCAAGAATGTTGTAAACAAATTATTCTAACCTAATACAAGTTGAGACTTGTTGTCAAAATGAGTGTTGTCACAACACTCCTTTACTCTACCTCTGTGTACCTAAAGGTCTTACATACCAGATGGCGTAATATCATATGTTTCACATACAGAGTAGAAGTCTTTAATGTAGAGTGAAAAGTGTCATGCAATGACTTCATTAAGTCCTCTAATTTTAGCTTTCGCAGTGTGAAATATTTTGTTGATACGGTGTCACTGGAAACCAAACAAACAGACATATACCGCAGAATTGTAGAACACGCAACATAATTCGAAGATTCAGAAACAAGAATGGTGATGGTGCTACTTTTTGTTCGGAAGAAGTCTAATCAAATGTCTCCACCTTCACCTTTTAAGGGATTGCCAGGAAAGGCGTTAACATGTCTTTAATGTATGTTAAATGTATGTGAACTCCTTAGAAGCATAAAGAGTATGAAAATTAAACCCAAACCACTTGTCCTTTTATAATAAAAATGCCCTCACTACCCCACGAATTTTAAGAAGTATAGAACGGGATAACGAAATAGTTTTAGCCTGTACACTAAGGTGGTTTCTTTGAATCACTTATCCTGTTGAATAAAATATCTGAAATTCTCCTATGATCGTAGGTAAGTTAGTTTTTCGTAACAAGCAAAACAAATGGAAGGAAACAAACTGGACAAATGAATATTCACCTCTAAACTGAGTGTTAGTATGGACGCTGGATGACTCCTTTTGGTAGATCACTATGTAGCGAAATCAATAAATGATGGACTCTAAATATTCATTAGACTAAATGTTTCGAATTTTGAGCCCAGTGCAAATTAGGGGGATTTGTTTCATTGTCATTGTCATTGAATTAGTCTGAAGAACGGTCAATAACCATATGAGATATCAATTGACTCATTTTAGTGAAAATCCTGTTTCGTTTAACTGATGATTGCCATTTTGAATCATTCATTTTTTAGAGGGGGTGTACTTACAATCTTCAATCAAAGTCCTCTGACAGTTCAACGTTATGAGCTCTGACGCCCAGTCCGTAGCATGCAGTTTCAAAAAACAATTTTGCAAAGTAAAATCTGTTCCCCACAAAACTGTTTTTCGTCAACAGACCGAAATTTGATTTACATCCATGTCCGGTCTCTCCTTTTCAAATACCTCACAAAACGAAGAGAATTTTCATACTGCTCTCTCCCTGGTGTTTTTCTTAAGTCTATTTTAAGAAGAATTCCTGCGATCGCCTTAGCGAATTTAATGATCGATTGGAGTTCACTTCCCTGACGAAAATTCAATCTCTTTCTAAAACTCCACTTTGGCACTAATTTGACATCTCCCTTGCGCTCCCATTTCTATGGGTACATTATTTATTTTAGACCAATCAACTGATTGAGAGAAAGGAATTCAACCTCCACAGAGATACACAACAGTCGTTGAAGAATTTTCAGCAAATATATCGATCCTAGCCAAATGAGCAGTCCATATATTGGCTAAAATCTCGGCGCAATTAACTAAACGACTCTGCGTTACAATGGCCTCTACTCGTCGACAAAGCAAACATAAAAACACCAGCTGTTCGTCTATGCGTTCGCTGCTTATGTAGAAATGGCGGGGCCAAGTGTGGAAATTTGGTAGTATGCGGGCGAGAAAGGTGCTTTTTACGTAAAATGTGTGGACAAAACCTTCGATTTAAATCAACGTGATTCGATTTCGCCCACTAAAGGCAGCCTTCGAGGTGTGCCAACTCTTGTTAGATAAGGGACATAGAGCAACACAGATTTTTCACTTTGCTAAAAGAAAAAAAAAAAACATTTCGCAGAAAAAGTGGGAAGTCAATAAATTTCACACAAATTTATCTTAAAGCAAGAACAATATGGTGGTAGAGATGGGACGTGCTGTCAGATGTAAGCTTCTCCAGGACATGATTTATTCGCAAGTATACGCAAGTGTGACGTTCGCTGTTCCATAACTTCAAACTGTGACATGCGCAGTCACTGACTAAGTGTAAAAAGGGTCATTTTCATAAAAAAAAAGAGTTCTAATGGCTTGTAACAAGATCCATGAGGTCTAGGCACCTGACTTCATACTGTTCAATAATCCTTCAATGAATAACTAAATCGGAATCACTTTTTGCGACCATGTATGGTGTTTGACCAGCATCGGTTTTACCCAATGCAGATCTCAGCACGTAACGTATGCTAGCTTAGTTATAGACGGAAATATTGCGTTTGTGGTAGGCTATAGACCAGTTTTAATACCTTAAAAACCATTATTTAGGTACATAGAAAGTTAGGCAATAAAAAGAGTTCTCATGATAAGAAATTCACTGACTTGTAGCTCATGAATAAGCTAAGTTGTTGGCGCAAATTTCAAATGATGCACTCTTCATGGCCCTGGGAATCGTATAGTACACCTATTTGGGGAAGTAAAGCTGTTGCCGAAATTTTTTGGTGAGACTGAATTATTCAGTGATGTTCAAAGATAATGTTTGACTGTTCCATATGCGATATTTTTAAGCGCAGCACTCCCTTTAAAATAGTTTAACCAGACCTAATATTCCATGATGCCTTCAAGAAAATACATCACAATCAAACTGTAAAAAAGAAATATATACATGTAACATCTAACTTAAAGTGATATGAAACCATACAAATAAAAAAGGAGGATGCTCTGACATGCTGCACACAGAAGCCGCAGATGTTTTGATGGCACCATGCGCTGCTGGGCAAAAGACTCGCGTTTACAGCTTCTTTCAGATATTACACATGTACACAGTCCGAAAATTTGTCGTTTAATTTCTGCTAACAGATGATGGAGAAATAGAAGAAAATGGGAACGGTTTTGACATAAAGTTTACGACAATTAAACCGCACAATATCCAATGATTGAAGACAGTATCTTTACACAATCAGAACACTTCAAAGTACCGAACGGTGCCACTTTAGTCGATTTCTCCATCATCTGTTACTAGAGATCAAAAGAAAAACATTGCGACCGTGCGTGTGTTGTGTGTGGAAGAAGTTAAAAAACGCAAGTCGTTTGCCCAACAGAGCATGTTGTCAACCACATTTGCTTAGCGTGTGAGCAGATAGCCTGAAGTCGTTCTTCCTTTTTAATTTTATGTGTAACGCAGATAAATGAGATCCCTTTTAAAGAAAATCATGATCAACAGGAGAAGAGAAAATATCCAACTAGGGTCCCTTTTCGTCATAATAGACTTTCTTAAAGTTATTAAGGTAACCCCTTCTACAAAAAAAAAAACCCTCTGGAGAATAATAACAAACGATATATATAATATCAAACGAGAGCAACGTGACCAGAAGAAAATAAAAAATACCTAAAGAATGTTAGACGAGAATGATTTGCGACTCATTATCAACCATCTTATCTTTACGTTTAACTTGTGGCACCATTTTGAATGTTTTTGTGTGTTACCATAGCAATGCAGTTCCATTATCGTAAATATAGCATCGACACGCCATATAAATAGGTACTGGTAGCACAAACTTTTCGTAGTTTTTGATATGAAATAGCTTTGAAATATGTCAAAGTGAAATGGACTAGGTGGACTTCATATACATTATAGTCTGACGATAAATCCTGACATACTTGTTATAGTTGAGTGCTGCCATCAAATCAAAATGTTGTCTAAACAGCAAACTGCATTATGCAATTTTTACGACTCGCGATCTGCGTGCATTTGCAAGGTCAAGTGTAACTTTTAATTACAGTACGATCAATAAATGCTGTTAACTGTAAACGTTGTGCGCTGCCAGTCACTCTCAAAAACAGAAAATGTAAATCACAGTCGTTATTGCTCAGTAAGTCTTACCCTAGATTGTAATTACAATGTAGTTGGCTCAAGTTTTGACATAGCAACGCGAGAATACGCACCACGGGGGAAATTTTGCCTTTGCAGAACATTCTATACAAGTCAGCTGACGGTCGAAGTTAGATGTTATCGCCTCGATTCGTCTATGGCAGTTACTGAGTAAAGCAATGCTTCTACCGAGTTTGCTAATTGTAAAATTGACATATGTAGGAAGTATTGGACTGATCGTAAGACAGTCCAAGGCCGAACGAGTCTGATATTTCTCACACACAATTTAGCAGCCCGGGAAGTCGATGCAAGGGCCAACATTATGTTTCAGCCTTCACGGTGCAATGTTTTCATCTTTCCTTCATACTTGGAATTTTTTCTATCACTCTTTTCGTCATTCTGACAGACTAGATAGGGCCTAATCCTTAGTTTGAGGTAGTTTTCTTTAATTACAATTCCAATTTCGTAAAAATTTTCCGTATGTCAGTTGAATTGGCTTCTGATTTTTTGTCAGAAAGTTCGTTAATACTTAGAAAGATGTTTTCGAAATTGGTATCAAAGTTCAAGCGAAAATATCAATATCAATTGTGAGGGTAAACTTAAACTTCCTATGTGTGGGTTATGAATGTATGTAAACAGATCTATTAAGGTAGCAGTCATTGTTTTTCCCAGTACACTTTGAGTGGTCTCTCTGTAACTGCCACAAAGAAGACTGTCCATTGAAAATTTTGACAAATACTTTTTTATGCTAACGTTATAAATAATGATATTTGTATAGATTTGAATTCAGAGAGCAGATTCGGAGATGTAGATTGACTCCCCAGCAATTTTTAAATCGCAAATTTCACTAGAAAACTATTGATGGTAATGTATTTGTAAGAGAAGAAATCTGATTCCTCGAATTGATGGATCACGCTCATTTTGTTCCGTCCCCCGTAATCCAAAGTTCAAAATAATTGCAAAATGTCTCAATATAGTAAGAGATTCAGTCCAAATTATTCCACATCTTGTGAGCTACCTTATATTTTAACTCTTCATAAGTTCCAATCCATCAATGTTTACTGCTTCCCTGACAAATGACTACGGATGAAGAGTGGTTTTGCCAACCTTACAAGTCTTAATCCTGATAAATTTTGCACACATGTAAGTCTCCATCGATAGGCAGTTTAAATGCAAGCTGGTGGCAAGAGAATAATCCTGATAAATCCTCCACAGAAGCTATCAATAATTATTCATCGTCAGTCAATTTAAAAAATTGAGAACTGTTTCGGAAAATTGATCATAATATTCCAATTTGCTTGACACATGTGAAAATTCCACGTGAGTTTCCCCACCTAACCACGCTTAGATTTTTATCATATGCTGTTCAATATCCCCAGACACACAAGTGAATTTATTCCCAAACCGAATTAAATGCATCACTTAACCCTTTGGATTCAAAGTGAAAGCCAAATTGCTTGGAACAAAACAATTCTCCCGGAATATTCATGAATAATATTCTATATACATTTTCGAGCTTACTGTGAGAAAAATGAGTCCCAGAAGAAATGTCTCCATAGGCAATTGTCTTGCTGTGAATGCATGTGTTGTTAGAAACATATTGAAGGGTAAGTTTGTTCGGTCTGGATAAAATTATTTACGGAGACTTGATATGAACATGTGAACGGTAAAGCTTAGAGAAGAATACATCGTCAATCTAGGGTAGCTATAAGGTAAAATAGTAACTTTTGACTGTTTGCCCTCTTCCTGCTTGGCCTTTCAAAGCTACGGTAGCAACGACCACTGAGGCTGTCAAGCTGGATTCATACACGACTAAGAGATTTTGAAGGAGACACTGAGCATTTATTCCCAACAGACTGTAAGCGCACTGTCTTAGGGAGACGGGACCCTGAAGAGGTAATGCCATATCATGTAACATGTGAATCCATTTTTGGAATTTAAACTGAAAACGGATAAAACGATTTTTCGCTGAAAACGGAATTTTGTTCCATAAAAGTACCATGTGTAGGCAGACTCATCTGAAGTCAGTATCTACGGTTACATTTTATGTAAACAAATCTTGAATTTCAGTCCAAGGACTATCTGTGTTAGCTTGTTAGGAATTTCAATTGACTGCCCCGAGACAGATTTCCATTCTTTCAAGAGAAATAGAAAAAAAAATCTATGTTACAAACGTTTTTAACAATTAAATGATATTTGACCCACTTTGTAAACATGTTCAAAGGGTAAGCATACATGTCAAATTCGGTTTTGTTTGGAAGCAGCTTTCACTTCTCAAACATGATGGTGTAGGCTATTCAATTGCTAAGAATGCTTAGAGTATAAACTTATTAACCGAGCGGGGCAAAAAGTGTTCAGAAAAATCATGTTTCTAAACACATTTTTAGAGTGTACTAGCGACATGCTCTGCAAGTCTCAGCTCAATATGTGTTTAAATTAATTCACAATCTCCGGTAAAACAAAACCAGGTTGCGTGAACATACTAACATCTGCTTCGTTGGGTAGCAGTGTACTCGAACCACGAAACCCTTATACAAGAAGAAGGCTGAAGTCGCACTCGAGGGAAGGAGTAGTGTAGCACCGGGATGATGACTGTGACAGGGGATGCAGATTGGCATTTCCCTGGTTTCTGACAGTCTTGTGAACATCCAACCAGTCCACATGATTTTACGTGATGTACAAAATTTATTGTTACTTACATCTGATAGCTATAGGGTAATCAGTTTTCTGTCCCTCGGAATTGTTTAAAAATTCTGTTTTGTTGCTGATAAACTTAATCATAATGTAACCTTTACTCTAGTGGCCATGTGTGATTGGAGTGGGTCAGAACAAACTGGAACACGGTTATATGGATACATTGAATATTTTTAAATGTTACTATTACTGAAGTTCATGTTTTCTTCACTGTCTACTTTATGGGGGAATAACAATTCGACAAGGGGGGTCTAACTGAAATGCATGTTTATTTTCGAGCAACGTTGACGAGAATAACTGTTCGTAACATTACTTACAGCGCTTCGTAAACCGCCGACATGAATTAGCTCCTGACTAGAACAAAATTTGATATCTACCTTAAAAACGATCATGGGGTATCCAGACAGAATCTCTCACGCGAGGAGAAACATTCTTCTTGATCCATGGCATCATATCGTCGGGCGATTCGTGTGTTTGTTAAGCCGTGAAAGTAATTTTGAATAAAGGTCACCGTATAGTATTAAAAATTAACTATTAGTAGCAAGATATTTACAGTTCATTTATAACGTGAGCTTCCATTATTGCATAAGCCACACAGTACGTGTTTGCTTGTAACGATATATTGCAGGCCAGTTCTTGATTAAAACGCAATAAAAACGTGATTTTGTTCGTGATCTCAGTGTCATTTCACCGTCACATGCAGCAGTGTATTTATTGGTGGGGGATGACGAAAAAGCTACATAACAGGTCAGTTATGGGCCACAATACCAAACCAGAGTGTCTATTATGAAACGGCAAAAATATTCTAGGCCTAGTAGACCACGTCCAAAAAAGCTTTCAAACGTACACCCTTGTTTAGCATTATGATTTTGGCGTAACACATTTTGAAAACAAGGGTGGACACATAGGTGTTTACACCTTTGTAAGATTCTGTCATTCTGAAAATAAACCGTTCAAAAGTTACCTTAGTACATTATAAATACTACTTTTTTTTGGTACAACTTATGAAAGTAATGGGTGAAACGTTTTGACTATTCATATCCTCCCTAACCTCTCCCTCATGCCTGAAACAACAACAAAAAAAAAAAAAAAACATACTGCAATCCCCATCCCCGTCAGCCAAATTCTGGCTACGAAGTCACGCGCATGTTTTTATAGGAAAGAAAAATCGCCTATGTTGCACCTCCCCGACAAAGATATTCAAAATGCGTGAAAAAACTGACCAATCGATGGAAGATTGGTCAGAAAGCATTGCGTAGGCTTTGAGCATGCCGATAGTGGACGATACACATGAATTCATTTCCCATACGGTTTGTCGGTTAGTCAGTGACACGTCACACTCAGGTTCCGTGGTCATGGCAACTGTGTGGCGCTAACAGTTGACCTGTACTGTGGTATTCATTCATTGCATTCATTCATTTATTTCGTCCATACAAACATATGACAGAACAGAAAAAGTGTATAGACAGGACACTAGAAAAACAGAAAGTTATTGAGCTAGTGCCCTTAAATTAAGGTACAAAAAAAAAATATGGAAGTGGTTGGTCATCCGGGTATTTCTGTGACCCGGGTCTCGCAGCCACCGCAGCGACGATTCTTGGGCCAAAGCTTCCATAGATGTTTTCTAGGCGGAAATCGTGACCTTTGGTCACCGACCCATTAAGGTGTGCCATGTGCACTGTACCTTTTTTCACTCTAATGCATTGTGGCATTGTGACGTGTGAGAAAGTGACGTTTATCCGACCCCGAGAATTCTCGAGGTCAGAACCGTGACCCCAGATCACTAACCCATTGCACCCTATAGAGGGATTTCATGTGACGTCACGCGACTGAGACTACCCGGCAGTCAAGGGCAAAACACACACGCAGTTAGCGTTTCCACAGCGCACGCGCACGACATAACCATAGATACTACTGTGACAAGCAAATCAGGACTGCAAATACGCCTACTGCGCGTGTTGACATAATGGACGCTTGCCCGTCAAAATTGCTATCACGTGACGTCGGTGAAACACCTCTATACTCATGGCCTTGTACTCGTACTTATGAAGTTTTACTCGTATTCTTACTTGAATTCATGGCTTTGTTCTCGTACTCCGAAAATTTGGCATTAGGTACAACTCCCTGCCCCTACTCAAGACTGTGTACTCATACTCGTAATCGGAGCGTTATACTCTTACTCCAGATAGTTACCAGCTCCAACTGGAATTCGGGAAATTTTTTTACTCAACTTACAGTTCTGAAAAAAGTACTGGAAATTTCCCCTATTGCCCGTGCACTCTCAATGACTTGTAATGTAAGTCTTAAAACTCTATAACTTTTCAACATATACTTCAGACATAGATTCGCAGGGCGTAACAGGCCTGCGAATGCATCGTATTTTGATACGGCACGGTACGTTTTGAAGTAAACAAATTTATGAAATGAAAGTATGCAAACTAAGCATGCAGTGAAAATCGATCGTTTAGAAAAGTGTGCGTGGATACATATTCTGATAAAATATGTTTGCAATGGTCAACCAGTTCTCAGATGAACGAACGAATCTTGAAAAACAGATAACAATTTATCACGGATTAATCCCCTTGTTGGAAAATATGTCGGGCCTCCGAAATTTATTGGGATCTAAAATTTTATTTCCCTCACTGAACGACTCAGACCAATTTTCGATTATGAATATTTAACCGTCCGTTGATTAAAATAATTCATCAAATTTGTCGATAAAACATGTTTTCCTTTCCTGTTTTCACGCGCAAATTGACAGCATCGTTCCTTCATGTTTGTTCTTCATCGACCATCTCATCCGGCGTGTCATCAGTGAGATGTCATTAACTGCGTACTCTGTCAGCCTTCCCTGAATTCCCGTTAACTTTCAAAAAGTGATCTTCTACAGATGATTCAAACTGGCGTTCTAATTATTGTGTCGAACATTTTATTTTCAAACAAGGACATAAAATACAACGTTTGTCAAACAAACGGCTGCAAGGCTAACGCTGAAGAGTATACATGAATCACCATACAATTGTTGCTTTGCCCATGTCGGTGTCTGTATAAATTCAGGCGCAAGGCTTGAAAAGTGAAACTTAGTCTTTCTTTCGGCCTCGGAATTTCGAAAAGTTATATGAATATTGTATTACATACAAGCAATGGGCAAAAACATGTAAGTGTCATAAAAGCAGGGAAATATTTCTCTTTTTTTAAAACACATTTCAAGAGAATGTCGCATATGGAATACTTCTTTCTAGTGTTGGGCCGATCGTCGGTCTTCAGTGTCTGTTTCGGCTGATGTTCCCAGTTTTCGTCCTGTTTTTGGTATCTGTAAAAGTTAAATGAAATACCGATACTTCCTAACCGATATTTCTCGTCCTATACTTTCTAAAATGCTACATTATTCTTTAATATGTTTGACTATAAGTCAGAATTTTTCTCCTCATGAAAATGACACAACACTTTTTTGTAGTACCCAATAGCTTATGAATTAGCGCGCAGGACGCTCATTTCTTAAATATCGGTTCTATACCGGCCGATATTGAGAATTGACAAATCAATATCGGTAATATCTACTACTTGTAATATTGGTGAACACTAAATCTTTCCACATAAAAATGAAATGCGTAGACACTTTTGTGTTGTACCTTTTATTTTTGTGAAGTTATAATCTCATACTCATTGAACAAAGCCTGTGACTTTTGACGGAGGTCGGAGGTCACCTGGGATTACCACCCATCAGTTGCCAAAGGCTGAAAAATTTTGAGTAAAGTATCTCTTGATAGGAAGGGTGGCTACTGGATGTACGTATCATGACGATGCGTTACATGGAGTACAACTGAATCGTTTTGTGAAGGTCAAAGGTCACCTGAGGTCAATAGACGTAAAAATATGAAACCCTACACGATGTATCTCAAAATTGGAATTGTAGATACTATTTACACTTAACATTTTGATGAGTTGAATTGATTTCAAGCGGTAGTATATGTACTAAATATGGAAAGCATTCCTGCTCCCTTTTTTCTCCGTCTTTCGGACACTTGCCTGTGACTGCCAAAGACCAATGATTGTCATCTCGTAATTCTGAGGAATTGGGTGGGATGGAACTGACTTTGAAATGCAAAGTGACAGCCTCCACCCCTTCCTATGCAGGCGACTGTTCTCAATAAAAAAAAATTAGGGATCTCTGACACGAACACTTTTGATTCTGACTTTCCTACGTGTAGGCTACGTGTACAGATTGCTGTTGTTTTGGGTTAAGGTCCGCCAGTCGGCGGTAAATTTACCCGTGATGCAAACAACCTATACTTCCTATCCGAAATTTTCCTACGAAGAGCAGTTAGCTCGGGTTTGGAAGAGATAAATGGGATAATTTTCTACAGTTTTTCTGGTTTCAATAATTTCACCTCACTTGAAAGGCATTTCCAAAAGTAATATCCGGTCGTAACGCCTCCTCAAGGAACATTGACTTCCGAAAGCTTACAATAATTGCATTTCTTCTAACTGATGGATAAAGCTATTCTGCTTGGCTACATGACACCATAAAAATCATTGGCGTGAACTAATGGCTTTGCATGGTAAATTGCGCGCCGTTTTCTTAGAGGACATTGGCATAAACTGTTTTAAGGAACTTACAATCGGCTAAAATGAAAGATAATGCACTATATTGACTGAATCCATTCAGTTTCATCCCGACATGTATCATCGATGGACTCACTATTTCTTCCATTCCTCTGTGAATTGAAAATCTTT
>JAAAJZ020547889.1:0-11565 GCA_010015985.2 Actinopyga echinites
ATTACCTTCGGACCCCACCAGGAGCCCAGTGTTGGGCCCTTGATCCCCACATCCTTGCAGAGCGGCTCCTTAAGCGCTGCTTAATAATTCCACATTTGTAATTCCTTCATCCTTACGAGTAGCACCCCTAGGAACAATTACCAAACTTCTTAAAGAAATTTATTTTCGAAAACTTAAGCATATTAAAGAATTAAGACTTATATTCGACGTGCCATTCAGATTCTCGAAAAAATAAGTAATGTTACAAACTTTTCACTTTTTCGAGTAGCTTTGGTACACATAAATTGAAATACTGTGGAAACATTCTTTGATGTAAAGCTCACAGACGCCATTAACGGTATGTTCAATGTCAGTGACTTGTAATTGATTTGAAGGATTTTGTTGGATATTCTTTTTATGTTTTGAAGCTTTAAACAGGAGAACACCAAAGGCAAGAAGGTAGGTAGAAATTACATTTCTTTATCGAATTATACGCCACGTTTGTTAAGATATGTTAACGGTTAACGTGGCCAGATTTATGGCTGGGTTTCTTTTGCGTGACCAAACAACTCCCCTTCGGACGGTTCCCACCCGAACAATACCCCCGCCCCAACAATGCTCCCTCAACCACCCCCCTCGCCCAATCCAGCCCTGACATTTCCCACCAGCACAATTCCTCCTAATGAATTCACTCGTGAAGAAGGGTTAAGTTAAGGATGAGTCGGAATTGTCCGAAGGGAAGTTTTTCGACAGAGATTTATCCTTTACATTTAGGTGCGGGGGGTTGTCAAGGGGTGGATTGTCCGGTAGAAGTTATCCCCCTATTTACAATTATTAGTATGATTCATTAGTCTGACCTGCTGCAACTCACCCAACTAAATTAAGAACCCTTTTCTTCTGTTTAAGTCGTGTTTAAGGCATTTACTGTTTACAAGACATAAATGAGTCTGCGAAGGTGTGTACAGTTCCAGAAAGGTCTCGTAGTTCACCGAAAATTATCTATTGTAGGGTTCGGTCCCTTGGCAGTCAAAAAAGAATGAAAAGTCCACACTTGGTTTTCTTTGTTGTGGGGTGGAGAGGTCGGGACGACTTCGACAATTATTAAAATGGACGACAAGATTTAAATACGGCCTTGAAGAATTGAAAATGCCTTACTTCAGGAAACGATTTCAGAGGAACATCTATCCAACGTCGGGTAGTTAGGAAAATACGGAGTACAGCAGACGCTCCTTTGTTTTTTGAATTTTGCATGAACGAAACGACAATTTATCGAGTCATAAGAATGCAAACGCAATGCAATGATTTAAAGGTGCCTGCTCCCTTTTGCTTTTCACTCTTTTAATTTTGTGTTGCCCAGACTCGAAAACATATGAGCGTCCAGTTTCGCCTTTTAAAAGATGGAAACCATCACCGATCGTGTATAAATTGCGTTATTCTTCTAGCCCTCCTTTGACCTTTTGCATAATCCCTACCCCTTAGGAACTTTGGTACCTGTCAAGCCCTCTTTAAGTGAACTCTTTAACTGGTCCTCCATCGCCACGAGCTCGGTTAATTCAAAATCTCCTATCCGTGGTTATGTCCATTCGTACTATGTCCAAGTCTCTGAATCATCCTAGACCTTACTGGGATTGTCTTATCCCTTCACTAAATTTTGCTTTGATTGTTCCTCTTTCAGTAACATGCATTTTTTGAAACACAAAGCAGGGTTAGGCGTAAACTGATCATCCTTACGTTCTAATATTCACCACACCTAAAAGTACAGGACAGGTATAAACCAATTAGGCCTACCACTCATTAACTTTTCACCATCAGTTCATCTTCTTCTGAAATACGTTTTCGAATGTCGAAGTTACAATTTGTGCCTGGCTAATTTGTATCTACTCCACCTCTATTGATCTCATAATTACTCAAATGATTTGTGCATTTACAGCCTTTTCACCAAATGTTTGACAAAACATTACTCTTTTCATAGCAAGTTTCCCGTGACAAATGCATGTTATATTAAATAAATGCTAGACAACTAACCACGAAACTTCTAAAACGATTCGTGTCGTATCACATTTTTTTCTTCATATAATTTATGGTTCATGCTATTGACATTGCAAAAAGAATTAGATCTTAAATGGCAACATGCCTTTGTGATAAAATAAATTTCACAACTTTTAGCGCATGTCCTACACATAAGGAGTGATAAGCAGTTCGAAAAATTAGGTGGCTAAGTAATCTGATAATATTCAAGAAAGATCATTCTCTAATGAGGAAACTGATTGTTTTGTAACTCATGAATATGTTTTTCTACACAAATTTTCGAATTTTAAATGTGCCACGTTCATAACTATCCTTATATTGTGCAGATGTAACTGATTTTGACAGAATTTGATGGTCAGACTGAATGCATTAGCAATGAGAAAAGATAATTTGGCACTGTTCCATATTGATGCTGTTTGGTCACAACATTTCCCTTAAGATCTGTACAATTACAAATTGGTTACCAGTAAGCAAAATATCACGTACAAAGGAGGGTGACTTCGCTGAAACTTAAGATATTAAGCGCCGATATTGACGAATGGAAACTTTTTTCTAAAACTTTATTTCGTCATTCTTCATAAGAAATGGATGTTGGATTGATAATATGACATTCTTTTCTTCTTTAACTCTTCTCTTGATGCAGAACGGAACAAAATAGGCTGAATCATCTAAAAGGAGAAGGTAGTGTCTCAACTATTTACAACAGTTTACTTCTTCACACTTTTAAAACTAAATTTCTGGCGATATGACCCGCATGCCGTATTGATCCCGTTAAAAATGTAAGCTTTCCGACCCCAGAATATTGGACTTTCGTGGGGAAGGATCGATGTCACTTTTTTACGCCCAAGGCTGTCTCCATCTGCCAGCCTGGATCGTCTTTCCCCTCTTCTCCCAAACAATTACACGCTTGATTAGACAGGAAGTAAACAATGTATTCAGGTTTCACTCTACCTTGGCTGGGATAATAAGGCATTAATGAAACTTCTGTTTTATGGTTGTGTGCCTGAACAAGTAAATTACAGTGTATCTCTTGGAAAGTCTGACTACTTGTGTCAACCATTTCTCTATCATTGGCAAAAGTGTATCGAATGTCATACTCTGGACAATGAACGCGCAGCCTTGAGGCTATTTGTGTAATAGAGAAGGGGAGAATGGGTTTCTAGTAGTTTTAGCGAGACCAATACCTCATGTTATTCAATAAGCAAACTCTTGTTGACTCGTATCTTGTGTTTGTTTGCATGTGTACAAGTTACCCTAGTACCGTGGATGCATCCCATCGAACCAAACTACCACGGCATCTTAATATTCGGTGACAAACATTACAATACTTTTCTTGTCTCAGACCTTCAGGATTCCCAACAAATTTCAATTTCAGAACCTTTTTCCTGGGGGTGCGATTTCCTTAACACACTGAAAAACGAGTACTTTTTTTTTTTTTTTTTTTTTTTTGAACGGGGCCTCCAAGCTTCACATAGCAACCCAGTTTTGATCAAGCCTTAAGTAGTACTTACTTGAATATTGTGATTCGAATTTGTTTTAACGACATGTTAACTGATTGGGCTCATTCCATGAGGCCAGACAGTGCCCTTGGTTGTGAAATCCGTTAACTTGTTAAACGTTCCAACCTTAAATGCAATTAAAATGTGAGCAAAAGTTGTTGTCATGTACTACATCCTGAGGAGAATAAGTTCATAATAATCATCAAATTATGTTCAGTGCTCCACACATTTTGACATTCGCTCATCACATAACTTTACTTTGGTTTTGTGTTCAGGGTTGAACATTTACGACAGTATATGTATTCTTTTCCGAATAACACTTTTATGGTTCCTGGAGTTGAACTCAAAAATGAATAAAATGGTCAAAAGGGTTACTCTTAATTTCTATTTCTGTTTTCATTGTCGAATGTGATACCTATTTTATCTATAGCTTATAAGTTCGACCACTGGATTTTACAAAGCTGCCGAAATCAGGAATGAAATGACAAATAGTATTCTTTATAGTTCATTTTCACCACAAAAGATAGGTATGAATTTGACAGCCCGACCTTAAAATATTAAGTGAAAGCATGAGACAAAAGAAGTAAAAACACGGGAAACTAATCAATAATCGTTTAGTGATTTTATTGTACACAGAGGAGTACTTAGTAGAACTAGCCTTATTTAACCTCTTGATGTATTCCGTGCTAGGAAGGTAAAAAAAGCAACTCTCTGCAAGAGGAAACACAAGGATGGTCAGTGTTCATACGGAGGTTCATGAAGATAAAAGAACGACTCAAGGTGAAAGAGAAAGGGCAAAGGATTCAAAGGACAGAAAGTTAACAATGAAGATGAAAATTTGTGACATCCAATGAATAACATAATTACGATGCAAAATAATAGGTGTCAAGTGTTGTGACAACCCATTTTCATTTCATAAATAATAAAAAATAGCTGACGGAGTTAAACAGAACGAGTAAAGATTAATCCAACAGCAAAGTGGAGGGGTGAAAATTAATGTCTAGATAGGTTAAAAAGCTTCCAGTGTACAAAGTGGTAGCCCAGATATTCGTATTTTTATATCAATTCTAGAAATTTCGGCACTGAAATTGATTTAGAAATCACAGTAACTGTGTCCTATACTTGCTATAATTGTAGTAACTGGCAATTGGGGAAATGATTACATACAGATCTTCTTTTCCGGGAAAGATAGTGGTTGTGTGGTGTATTCTCGTTCTCTTCGAAGTAAAGGTAACGAATTGCATGGACCAAGACAGGTGAACTGAGATGATTCGTGTGTAATACTAAGGAAGTATAATATCATAACATGTATGACAACGTGACTTGTATGAAAAAGGACGGGATATCAAAAAAAAATAATAATAAAAATAATTGTAATATACCATGTACTTCCATTTATGGACATCATTGCTAAATCAGCAGACACTGTGTTCTAAAAGTGAAAGAAATTTAAGTATCTTCTGACGCATTTTTAAACTTTCCTTTTATGGGCTAAATATCTTTATTTCGTATGGGCTAAGTAAAATATTCGAAAGGAGAACAGCAAGAAGCAAAATGAAACAATATGAAGAATTGGAGAGGAGGTAAGTGATTCGCAAATTAAAAAAGATAACGTTATAAAAGTTATTCAATTTCACAGATGATTTCACTCCAATCAAACGGCACTGATTTGGTTTCCATAAAGAATGATGACGTAAGAGATTTTTAAAACTCTTAAAGACATAAATGAACAACGAACGTCAGCTCACTCTCGTTACCTTGACAACAAACCCTACAAATCAGACATTTCTATTTTCAAGAGTTAATCATTACAAGCATCGCCTACTTCAGCAAAATCAAACTCTTTGTTAAGGAATGGGAACGCAATGAATAAATCACTCTCGTTAAAAAGCTTGTAAGCCTTTAGTCTGAAGACCTGAAGACACGATAAAATGAGTTATCAAACAAAGAATAGATAACGGAAGGTTACATTTGGAAACATTTGGAGAGAAAAACAACAGGAACCGTAAGAATTATGAGCGAAAGAAAGATGTTCGCTAAGTGACGGGGATGATAATCTGAGGAGACTTTAAAGCACCGTGAGTACATTCAGTCTAAAGTAAAAATTTTAACATCAGTTAAAGTTATTAACTTCTTCATAACCGCTTTTCGATTGACTGGCAAAACAGTCAACGTACATTTCACATAGCTTTTAGTTTCACTGGTGAGCAAGTGAACGTTTCTGGCTTGTTGATGAAAGAAAAATAGTTGACAACATGATTTTTTTCAGTACACATTAAATGAGGACCTACTTGCGTGAGGAAAGGGAAGTTCAAACGTATTTATATGAAACTAATTTCGTGCTTAAATCCATTATATTCATTTTAAAGGAATAATATTAATAATATTTGTTGCTTGTATATCGGTCCATCACCAAGGTGCTCAAGGTGCTCAAAGCGCTTTGAGCACAAAGCATAATTGCACTTGCTAAAAGATACGTTAAATAAGGTGTTTCTTTCACAGGGACCATGAATCTACACCTGGAAGTGGTTCTCCTATTCTTGTGCGTCTTGTGGGAAGGTATGAACTTAGTTTGATGTTACGGTTTCTCTTATTCAAATGTTTCTAAGGTTAATAAATGAATGAAGGTGTGACGTATAAACTAAAGTGAGTTGCTTTGTCAGGAGGTGAAAAAATATCAAAACATATTAGATAGTGATATACTTATTATGAAGCCGACCTATTATTATGTCTACCAAAACACACTAACAAAAAATATTATTGTAATACTATAGAAAACAAAGTAACTCACTTCCAATTTAACAGGAAATATCCGCAGCTTGTTGGGTGAGTCATATTTGGTTTGAAGATGCTCAGTTACGTAATGCCTTCAAAGGCAGGTGGCTCATGTTTACTTACCATCTTAATCAAACCATCCCCGTTGAGTGTAGTCATTTACTTTGACAAGTGAATTGCTTTGTCCTCTCCCGAAATATTATGTAGTAGCACGTAACAAACAAAATATACAATAAAACTGCAGAAAAAAGCATTTTAAATACGTTTGCTTGTTTACCTTGTTTTTTCTTTCCTAATACAGCATTCTATGCAAGAACTCAGGGATATCAAAAGTGCTTCCGGAAAAGTAATAGTCGGGGTATTATTCCGTGTGAAGTTTCAGTCGGATCATCAGATGTATGTTTTGTATGTCCAACATTACGTACACGGACGGGATTATCGTGGAGAATATCAACAGAGACCCTCTTCATCGAAACGGTTAGAATTAGCAAGGAATTAAATACATATGCTGTCAACGAATGTGGAAGTAACAACTATACTCTATCAGTGCCTTCGAACAATGATAACAGCAGTGGCACGTACACATGCACCTTGGGAAACGCTACACTGGCTCAATTTGACCTGATTCTCATTGAGGGTAAGTTAAATCAGGGGTGTTACTGACAATTCTCTGCCTGAAGTCTTACTTAATAAATTTAGTAGGTTATTGATAGTTAATAGGTGGAAATCCAATCAAACGTCTCTTACAGTGTACATACTGCCTACTAAGTCAATCGACTGTTCCTATAGCACATACTTCGAAGTAACCACAAAAGAGATAAAGATTGAAAGTTGATTAGTGTATAATTTATGTGACTTTTGCTTTCCTTTGTAACACAGATCTTAGGCCAGTGGCACCTGAAAGGCATTTCTGCGCCCAACTTATTCCCCGTAAAGGTGATATACCTTGTGAGGCTTTGCTAGATTCATCGCCGACTTGTCTTGTATGCCCTATAAAAAGTAATGAACACAGCAGTTTGTCATGGACATATGCAGATAACGTGACTTTATTCCGAAGTGAAGTGCGCGTTGGTAAATTTCTAAACACATCGGTAAATCAATGTGGCCACGAGAACTATACTCTGTCTGTGTCTCCCACTACCTTCAGTGATGGAGGGTACTATTCATGCAGTCTGGGTGGAAAAACCCTGGCACGTTTTAATGTCACCGTCGTAGCAGGTATGATGGAATTCTTTTGAGAAGCCCACCAGTGTAACTGTTGAATGCACTTTTAGCACTTAACGTAGATATTTAATACCTACATTCAAAATTTTCGTTTCTTTTAGCTATTTCACAAATTTACCTCAGATGTAATAATACCAGAGGCCATTGTAAAACGAAATTACAGTTCAACGCATCGATGGTATTTGAGTGTTGTGTCCTGCGACCTCACAGCCCGTTTACTTTATCTTGGTTCGTGGATGAGAGAATTGTGCACTCAACACGTTATGAAGCAATGAATGAATCATTATTTCCCAGTAATGTAACATCCAGTTTTCACCATGAGTTCATCGGAACTGAAAGGAGTGTCTCATGTGAGGTCAGTGGATCTCGCATTGCTAGAACCAAAGAAACATTTCACTTTTCACCGATTCAGAAAGGTAGGCTGACCATCATTTCTTGTATATGATCAAAATATTGTATATGATCAAAAGAAAAAGTTGTAAACAAAATCTTCAAATTTTAAAATTTACATAATTTATCAATTTAATGTCGTTTCTGACAGTGACACCGGAACTGCTGATATTCTGGAAGGACACCGTGATGGTAAACTCCGTTGAAGTTAATATTAATACTACGGTTGAAGCTCATTGTGAAGCTAGTAACGTTAATTTACCAGTGACTTTGGCATGGGAAATAGATGATCAGGAAATATTTTCAGAGGAGATTTATCCGTGGAGTACAAAACTAAAGGATGAACATTATGAGAAAAACGGAACAAACGGAACGAACGGATTACTTAACAAGCTTACACTGGAATTCCGTATTTACCTCAACTTTACACCAACCGACAGTTCACATACGATTGCATGTGTATGTAAAGGTCCTCTCATCTTTGGAAGGAAACGTTCTGTGCAGCTATTCTTAAACGACACCATTTCCGAAGGTAACTTATTTTGCGTTGATGCTATTTAAATGTGAACAAAGCAATGACTAGTGAGCCATCTTAATCACGTTTATTGAGACTACTGAATGTAAATTAAGTTACCTATCAATATATATATATATATATATATATATAACCCTAAACCATTAGGTCACGGCATATTCCATTTTTGTGCTCAAAGAGAAGTCACTGAAAAAATTCCAAGAGATATGAGAGAGTTTTTATAACTGCAATAATCTTAATT
Organism: Actinopyga echinites; assembly: GCA_010015985.2. Lineage (NCBI taxonomy): Eukaryota > Metazoa > Echinodermata > Holothuroidea > Aspidochirotida > Holothuriidae > Actinopyga > Actinopyga echinites. The sequence continues at coordinate 8,672 of JAAAJZ020547889.1, forward strand.
TAGATTGAGAAAGAATATACGTTTTCCATTGGTTAATGTCAGAAATATCTTTTGCTCAAAACTGTAGATATGCGTCATCCTTTTCAATGGTAAACTGTTTAATCTTCTTTCACATTTAGATAAACACTTGCTTTACAGTCCGGTGACTTGGGCAGTGGTGTTGCTGCCAGTTGTATCACTACTGGTTTTCTGCGTGCTATCATTGAAAAAAGGTGACTTTACACACTTTTTACATTGAAAAAAATTTAAGTAATGTCGTTCATTTGATAATTGTCAGATAAACTAGAAGTACAAAAGTATTTATAGGGGCAGTACAAGACAGCAAAATGGGAATTAAGAGGAACACGCGTCTTAGGCATTAAAACAAGTATTCTTGTAAGTGTCGAAATGGATTTGTTTTAAAACAAGGTAAGTCAAAACTTTGCAATTTATATTAAGATTGTCCCGAGGAAAAGTAAAAATCTGCTAAAAATTTGTTTTGTTAATGCTTAAAGTAGCGATCGGAATATATCTTTTGAAATTGGCTGTACTTGAAGAAAAAAAAAAACACTGTTAGCTATGTTTTTTTTTCATGAAAGATAAAAGTCTGGCTCAAATTGTAAATTTTAAGAAGAAATGTCTTTGTTTGAAACGTTTTTTTTTTTGGCTGTTTTTTTTGTTTGTTTGTTTGTTTGTTTTTTTTTGTAAGGTGTGTTTTAAACATAACAACAAACAGTAACTATTTACCTCTGTGCGGTTAACCGGCTAGTAGTTCGTATGAAGACTACCTGAACTACTAAAATTTGTCCCTATGTTCAGCCACGGTTATCGCCAAATGGTAGCTATCGGTTGCCCGACAAGGTTGTTGTTGTATTATTATACCTAAATTATCCTTTAGATCATGTACCCATTTGAATTTACTTAAACGTTCGTACCAACTTTGCTTCAAGTTGTGTTCCCGGAGAAAAAAGTTGCGTCGTCGAGTGGTTACTCCGAAAGGTGAGTGCAATGAAAGAACCTGAGGAATGCATGGAACTCAAAGTTTTGCGAATGAACTTTGTAATATTTGCATGACTTCTTCTGCGATATGTATCCTTAATTGTTCTCTTTAATTCATACCTCTGCCATTGCCTCATATGGGTAACATTTGCCTCTTAATACGTACACGCAATTAGGCTGGCACCGGTTCTACAATTCAAGAAGAGTGCCATCAGAGGTGCATTTATTGTCTTTACCATGGTGGTATTCACGAGAAACGAAGACAATGGTACAGCGACTTTAAAGGGTTTCCCAAACCCTATCCCGGGGCAACAACACTTTATCTGACCTTAATTGAAAAACTCCCATTATATTATCCAATAATCAAAGTGTAATATGCAGCAAAAAGTATTTTTTTTAAATGACAATTTTGCGGCCATTTTTAAATCAAAATGACGGCCACCGGGGACAGTAAATTTTTTGGCTTCATTTTTTTAAGACCCACATACGAAAAACTACTTTTTTACCAAATTTCGCGCTTTAAGTACAAAGTGAACGATTTGTTCCCTAGCCGCTCCACAATTAGGCAACTCAGTGAAAAGCACGGTAACTTATTCTCATGCAGTTTTGTTCATTTTTTTTTTTAATCTTATTGCCAGTGCACCACTATGGAAATATTAAAACATTAACAAGAAGCATGCCAACTTTCTTCCTCTTTAATCAATCTTCTTCACCCCGCACTTCTTTAACTTGTTTGCCTGGATGTGCTTTAAACAAGCACAGTTGCATTTTATTTTAGCCTCTTGTAGTGTACACAGCGTCATTTTGATGTCAGCCTAAGCTGCATGCATGCAAGTGCCCACAATTTGCAACCATCTCACATTGTTTTCCCATTGACCATTGTGTGCTTTTGTATTTATTTATATAGTTTTTTTTATTCTGTATGAAAGATGTGCCATTATACAATCTCATATATCTAAAGCGCATCTTAAATTTTATTGTCCCGTCTGACTGAAGTTTGATATCAAAAGCTTAACCACAAGCCACACGGTCACGACCACCTACGACCGGAGACCATATAGCCTCGACGCGTAGCCTACCGACCGCATCCAACTACGGTCGAACATCATCAATCCAGCCAACGGGAAGGAAATCGATGAAATCGTGGCAGCAAGAAAGTGTGTACCGACATTACTACATTGTGCGTGACGTAACGTTGCGTTGGGCTGAGTGTAATTTTGACATTGTTGGCTAGGACTTAGTCTGAAACTTTTCAGTTGATTACGATGTAATTAACTTGCAATCATCTACCTGTACAAGAGTTACCCCGCATGTAGATATGACGGTATACCTTATTGTGCATTTTGCTGTCGGCTTTGGTTAGCATCAATAGAAACAAATTTTGGCCAAATATAGGATCACCATACACCCACCTTGCATGCTTGCACCTTATATTATTAAATGTTCCAGAGGTACCTCATCTGTAAGTTATTAAAAACGGTTCTAAGAAGCTCACGTTAGTTCAGATATGGTAATCCTTAAGCAATACATCGACTACACTTTGTTACACTATTGTGCCAACGTCCTGGTTTTGCTAAAATGATTGCCTTATTATCCTTAGATTTACAGAAACGGCCCAGCCTCAACAAAATCATGAACCCGATGAAACTTGCATGGGAGAAAGAACACCAGGTAAAAAAAAGAAAATCTGTTCACATTTGCTTCATGTCAGTGTTAAAGTCTACCAGTCTTGATCAGTAGATGCAGTTTGTCCTTACTAACATGCCTGTCATATGTTTTCGATGTGAAGAGTTATAGAACTTGGTATTATATCTCTACGTTTTTTGTAAACCACTGTATGGAAGAGTTTCACAGCTTTCCATTTGAATAATAATAATAATGATGATGATGATGATGATGATGATGATGATGATGAT
>JAAAJZ020548990.1:0-11554 GCA_010015985.2 Actinopyga echinites
CAACTAGATTTAGGCCTAACCGGTTAGGTCTAAATATATTTGGGGGGATGCTATAGGCCCTTTAAGTAATGCAACAACATGTGCACACTTGGTACTCTCCACTGGCATGCCCCTGGTTTGAAATTGTGCCTCAACGTGAGCAAACCAGATGGAAGGGTCGTTGGGCCAGAAGGGGGTAACTTGATTCCTAATTCTGACATGTTAGGGTCATCTGAATGGTCTGGGTTCCCTTTAACTGAATTAAGTGTTGGCCTTGGCACTGTCACCACTTCTGTTTGCATCAGAGGTGGTTGACATACATGTACTTCAAGGGGTGAGGGAACAGTCAGGAAATAAGGGATAAAGTTAATTTAATAGTTGACTGTGTGTTGCCTGATAATACACTAGGTGAAATGCCTTCAAGAGCTCTACTGTAGGTGTCATTTATGTTTAAGGGTCAAGACAACATCCAGTCCATGATATAGAAGTCAAAAATTATTACAGATAATGTGCTTGAGGTGCCCTGAATGCTTCTTATCCATAGTAGAATTACAGATGGAAGTATGTCAGGGATATACCATGATTCGGGTTATGGTTAAACTGACTGATAATTAGGTTGATGACATCTTAGGTCCTATCTAGGTCTCATTGGTCCTGTTGTAACTATCCTAACTAATAGTCGATGTTTCCTAATGCTTGATGTTTGAAATTTTTGGAATGATGTAGTTGGTTTAGTGGCAAATTAAACTATAAAAAGATATCATACCATCCATTGTAAAGTTAGAGCAATATAAAACCCCCTTATTTTGGATGGGTGACCTATATAGAGATGTTCAGTCATTGATACCAGCTGCTAACTTGATTTCTTTGTCATTGTCATGATAAGATTGTAACTTGAGCAAAGCTGGAGATTATAAATCTGAGATCTTTCCTCCAAGACTTATTATGTATTCTGTGTGTATGCTGAAGTCAGGTGGCTTGTACAACTGTGAAAACGAGAGCATGGGAGAGTCCCTTTCAAATGAGCAGGTAATCCTAGAAGGCATCAGTGGTACAATCTAAGTATGTAGTGTATGGAGAGTTGCTTTTGCTAACTCTAAGACTGTCAGCATGATACATGTATCTCCCATCATATAAATGTGCAGCAATAGCTAGATATTCGGTGACAACCTACTATAAGGTAAAATACAACAAAATGGTATTCGGCAACTGCAAAGCAGGGAGAATAATGTACCAACAATACTATACAGGTCTGGGCCTAAGTTACAGTAGGTCAATGGCATAGGCTAATGATAGTCGAACTACATGTAGTACAATGGTTTGTAGAATGTTCACCGTGACATTCTGTAATAGCAAAGGTAAGTATCCAGGATACAGATGAAACCCAGCTGGAGTCACCAATGGAGAGAATGAAATAGTATTGACTGTACTCAATTCAACGATCTTGTCCTCTTCTCGTGGTACCTTAATTAGTAACTAGGTCTGTGGTAATACGAACAAAATTGTGACGAACACACACGTGTGTCCTTGTTGTGCAATGTAGTTATGTAAAGGTATAGTAGTCCTCTGTAAGGTTGTGTTCAGGCGGCTGTATGAGCAATATCCATGTGTAGGTGTGCTAGAGGAGTATGTTGTTCTTGATATTGCTGGATGATCCAAGCTAAAATTTGAAACTTGCTGAATAAGCTGTAAAGAGGAATAGACTCACTTGTTGCCACTTTATTACACTCTGAGGAAAGCTAAAGAAAATGCTAGGCTGGTTGTGTGGATAGACTGCAGCTTAAGTAGGGTTAGCTTAGGGATTAAGTGGACATGAAGTTATTATGTACAACTAGGTTTTCACGTCAAGTTGTGTAATACACTATAGGGTGCACAGCACAAGACAGGCGTAGTACATGAGCTGGTGGCCTGCCCTTAGCGGACACATTTAGATACACTTGCGTTGCTGTGAATGGTTTGCATATACCTAGCTAGGTGCGCATTCAGATGGCTAGAGAATGCAAAGAGCCAAGCTAAGGCCAAGTTTCATCACTGGGAGAGTCCATTTGAATTTAGGGATGCTACCAGTCCTTCTGTTGAGATGTGTGGTATAGCTGCCATATTTACTGCAATAAATATGGTTGATTAGGGAACTCACATTACTAGCAATATCAGTACTGTCATACTGATTATCTTTAGGGACTTTTCAAAAAAGGTTTCAATTTTGGCTCAGTTTGTGAAACCGAAATAAATAGTTCTTTTTGGGTACAGCCCGTTATAAATATAATCATGTCTCTTGCTGGAAAGGCTTTGAATTATTCAATTTATATGATGAGTCCTGAAAAATTGGCCAAATTGATTTACACATCAAATAAAACTAGTTTCGAAACATGGACACACACTCCACCCATCCCATATCTATACTGTGTACTTTGCAGTTCATGTCATTAACATTTTCATAGCAGATCTGTTGTTTAGTGTTCAACAGTCGTGGACAGAATTATCTGGAACACTTCCCCACACCCTTTTTCAATGATATCTCGAAGGCAGTTGAAGTTTGGGCACTAAATAAAACATTACGCTTGTCGTTTTTCAACATTGAAGGAGGGGTTGGAGGGGAAGGTATCTTAAAATATCTAAAAGCACAACATGTGTGTCCCATTAATTTTGTTCAGGATTGTAGCAGTGTATATGTGATGGTGTAACACAAATCAGAGTATCATGTTAATGTGTAAAAACTTCTTGCAAGTGGACACAAATAATGTATCAAAACTTTCAAAGGAATATTGCAGTTAACCACCTATACTTTCAAAAACTGTATACCTGTTGATGGCAGAAGCACTGTGAAAACTTAAATGGCATAAAAGTGGTTGTACTGTGTGAAAGTAGGACCATAGAACAGTCACTGGAAAGTGACCTGACTATAAGGGTATGCTGTAGTGTTTTTACAGGTAACCCGGGTACCCGCCCGACATTTATTACCTGGTCCCAAATCTGCTACCCGACTCAAAAAAAAAATCATCTCATGTAATCCTTCGTTTTGGGTGATATGACGTAGCTATCTACATCAGAGCTAATTGTCCAATTAGCGCCTGCGACTACAGCCCATTGCTCTCAGCGTGGAGGAACATACATACTAATGTATTTTCATTTTGCATTTTCACTGCACAAGACTAATCAGAATGAAATGATTGCAATTTCTAAGGCTGTATTATTTATTAAAACATGTGTAAATTTGTCTGTTTCCATGATTTCTACAAAATCTAGTAATAAAATTCTGGGAAACAAAGTCATTGACAAAGCAGTGAGTAGTCTCAAAGATCGTTCGTGTGAACGTTTCACTGCGTAAACTTGAAAGCTAGTCTACTTCTTGCGAGCATATCTCAGTGTGATTTCCTTCACATACAGTTAACTCGATGGATTTGATTTGAATGTATTAATGAAAAAAGATCGTGGAATAAACGTTCTTGACGAAGAATATCACACAGACCTTCGCAAAACTGGTATAGTGTAAATTAATTGAACAGTGTGACTTAGGTAGAAAATTAACGTAGGCAGGTTAGGCCTAGTTGGAAAATTAAAACTTCTTTCTTTTGTGGAGTACTTTATTTTTGGAGATTTTTTTCACTTTATTTATTTTTTTTTACCTGAAAGAGTAGCTAGATAGCTACTTAAAACAAGGTACAGCAGTGGCTTTGGCTGTCAGTAATTTCTAAGCAAGCATCAGCATGGACATAACTGCGATCCCGGTTGCATCGGTCTTTGTAACTGCAGCACAGCAGATATTATTATGTCATCAACGGGTACTCGGTTACCCGACGGGTAATGACTGTAATTACCTGGTTCCCGATTTTCACTACCCATGTAACCACTAGTTAGTATGCTGACTCTGTGATTGAGGCCTTGCATAAAGCCTTAATACCATAATACTTAATGGTACATCTGATTTGTGTATATGACTACATGTGACACTACTTTGATTAAAGACATGTGTTTAACTTGTCACCAAATTAACCAAAACAGTGAACTTTTGTATGAACTTATTTCCCTTTCTTCCATTTGTGTAGCTGGACCCCCAAACCTACAGACCAGGACCATCATCATCCAGATTACCATCTGCGATTTTATGAAGGGCCATCATCTTGCTCTCAGTGTTACCTTTTGAAGATCAGAATGAGTGTCTTTCACCCAGGGGAAAAGTGACCAACTATAATCTGCTCGTTCCTGAGCTGGTGTGCAATGTTTTTTTTTCTCCGGAAATGGCGTCCTCTTCAAGGAGATGGGTCTTTTCAAGATGAGTGGCATTGGAGGCAGGGATTATACAAGGATGATACCAGTAGTACTTCGTATATGTAGTGTACTGTTATCACTTAAATCACAGAAAGCCACATGGTAAATATCGATATTACATTGTTCAGTATTGGCCATTGTTCATACAATACCGACATTTTAGAAGTGAGCAAATTGTGCACAAACCATAGGCTGCTCTGTGCCATGGGTTACATACATGTCACTCTGTCATTTGACATAGTGTTTCTGTCATGTACCAGAGTACAGTTGAATCAAAGGGATACTGTCTACAGATACTGCAAGCATACAGTATCTGTGGTTTAATAGCCGATACTGTCATAAGGTGCCACTCTATTTACATGAGGACTGGTAAAGCAGTGAAACTGACACTCTCCCATCATGATGTTCATGTGCTAAATTTGTCTAAAGTATAGCCCTAATATATCTCTTGAGCAGTATCGACATTTGATATTGGGAAGAGATATTGAACATCAATATTCGGCCTAACACTAATTTGTACATACACAGAATAGGAGGGAATGTTTATAAATATCATCTGCTGGAGAGATGTTTTTTACAATGTGAGTTAATTGTCTTGGAATTTGCCTCCTGGGAATGTTGCATTTAGTGACTATGTTTATGTAGCGAGTGTTTGTAAATGTTTTTGTACTTGCCAAAGTAGTTTTTATCGGGGAAATATTAACAGGGCTCTAAGAATGGTGCAATGGAAATATGGGACTTCAGAAATGTCCATGAGATAGGCCTAAAGGGTAATATTGTGTTTGTCTGAGCACTGAATGATAGTTCAAAATAAGGTATCTAGGTAACTTTATTTTCAAGAAACAGGTTTCTGACAGAAAGAAATTCATTGTTTTGTAACCCATGAGTAGTTTGTTCACCCAGACTTGTGAAATTTTTAATGATGCAACATTCACAACTCTCCTAGTTTATACTATTTTGGGGAAGTAAAGCTATGGACAGAATTCGCTGGTGAAGGTGAATGATTTATAATCTTAAAAGATACTTTCTGACTCCACCTAGTTGATGCAATTTCATCATCACAACATCTCCATTTCAGGGGATGGGCAACAAGATTGGTTCATCTCTTTCTATGTACAAAAGAAGTGACATCCATGAACAGTGGCTCTTAATATTTTGTGAAAAGAATCTCTCTATTTTTGTTATTTCGATTTGCTTTTTTAATTGAGAAAAAATAGGACCACTTGTAATTTAGGATGTACAGCACACTGTCCAGGTTGTGTTTCCTCGTCATAAGGTAGAATAGTTATACTGTTAGAAATTGGAGCTACTCATATAGGAAGCATGAAAAAGTGCTTTTGGTTTTCTTAGTCATATAAATTACTGAAATGCCTTTATATTGAAAGATGCAAACATAATATACTGCAATGTTTGAGGAGCAAGATGTAGTAAACTTAAAAATGATTGCCAACTGGATATTTGCATAGCAAAATTTACCCAAGGTCTTGTATAGAGGGGAAAATTTGACTGTGCAGGTAACAAAATCTTCAGTCTGTAAATGGTTTCATTGTTTCCTTACATGCTCACACCTCCAATCTTGATCCAGTTGCATGGTGTCAGTGATTTCTTGACTGCTCTTTGAATTTCGTCATGAAATATTTGAATTTGGGGTTGGTATTTTGAAGATTTTACAATTTATTCAAGAGAAAGGGTAAAAAATCCCCAAATTCCTTGGTTGTAAGTACCATATGGGGAAGATTAATCTATTACAGCATTGCAGGGACCATTGGTTTAACATCCCTGTACATCAGCAAGGGCTGTGATGGTTAAGTGGTCTACAGGATATCAGATCTATCAACCAGTTAACAGATTAGTAAACCAACTGAAAATGGTCTATAGGATATCAGATCTATCAACCAGTTAACAGATTAGTAAACCAACTGAAAATTGTTTACAGGATATCAGATCTGTCAACCAGTTAACAGATTAGTAAACCAACTGAAAATGGTTTACAGGATATCAGATCTGTCAACCTGTTAACAGATTGGTAAACCAACTGAAAATGGTTTACAGGATATTAGATCTATCAACCAGTTAACAGATTAGTAAACCAACTGAAAATGGTCTACAGGATATCAGATCTGTCAACCAGTTAACAGATTGGTAAACCAACTGAAAATGGTTTACAGGATATCAGATCTGTCAACCAGTTAAAAGATTGGTAAACCAACTGAAAATGGTCTTCAGGATATCAGATCTATCAACCAGTTAACAGATTAGTAAACCAACTGAAAATGGTCTTCATGATATCAGATCTGTCAACCAGTTAACAGATTGGTAAACCAACTGAAAATGGTTTACAGGATATTAGATCTATCAACCAGTTAGCAGATTAGTAAACCAACTGAAAATGGTTTTCATGATATCAGATCTATCAACCAGTTAACAGATTAGTAAACCAACTGAAAATGGTGTACAAGATATCAGATTTATCAACTAGTTAATAGGTTAATAAACCATCTGGCCTGTTAATCAGTCAGTGCATTTAATTGTTTGTAAAGTCAATTTTTTCTGTTTGTATGTTGGTTTACCGTTCAAATCATTAAAACGGTTAACAGATCAAAGAATTAACCTAAAATGCGCAGCCATGGTGTCAACACAGTGAATTACTTCTAACATTTGTAGTCTACACCAGAGCAAGAATATTGATTAAACCTTTTGAGTAAATAATTTGAGACTGCATTTTAATGTATGGGGGGAGAGGGGTTTGCGGGGATTCAAAACAGTTAATTTTAAGTGCAAGTGAATAAATATCTGTTGTTTAGGTTGTTTCAGTAACTTTTAGACATTACTGTAATAACTTAGTTTTTGTGATAAAATTGAAAGAGATTAGTCATAATATAAAGAATGAAAGATAGTTTTTCTACTATGTGACTTAAGACTGTTCTAACCTGGCTAGAAATAACATAAAGTTTCAAATTTGTTAAGAGTACAGGTCGATCACAAAACAAGGTTTGTTTGTGAGTCACAAAAATAATATTTTTCTCTGTGAATAGATAAACATCGCAAATTTAACTGAAGTCACATTTTGGAACAAATTAGTCGATTTGATACTTCCAGACCATTCAGGGGATCTTAGAGATGTCTGCTTTTATTTGTAGCACAAACTAGACCTTTTTGAAAAGTGCATTAGGGTTAAAAATGGCATGCGCAAATCATTCACTTTATAATCAGTGAATTGGGAATGTGTTGCAATATTTGTTTCAATGGTAGTGGGTATTTACCTTTATATAAACATAGTTTATATTTTTTCATGTCTAGGCATGTTAGTTCACCTCAATAAAGCTTTCAATTTTTTTTTCTTCAGAGTTTTTGCAGGGAACCTTGAATTCATTGAGTGTGTTTGTATGTGCGTACAATACAGTATGACCTTTCGTTAGATGGAACTGTGAATGCTACTACCTCCAAGTGGTGGAAACGTTAATAGCTAAACCACATTTTGGGGTATTCCTTTTTCATTTTTAGAAAGTTTAGGCAAGAACTCCTTAACTTCAAATATATGTCAAATTTGATGTTTTGGTCAGCACTTCATTTTGCAACGTATCTGTAACTCAGATATGTTTAAGTTTTGTTTACTGTATCCTTAATGAAGGACCCACTATGATAAACACCCTTGTGACTTCTCTGACATATTTGAGTTAGCCCACAAAACAGACCTACACTATGCCTGACATTAGTTCACTGCAAGGATGCAGAAGGATTAAGAGCACCATAAGTGGTATAACCACAAATTTATCTTTCCTTCAAAAAGTTACTAAAGTACTTTTGACAAAACATACACGCTACACCCTACACCTTACCGTCATATTTTGTGTTTAGAGGTATTTGCTGCACTTACTGTACTAAAATGTTTTTCTTTATCATGTCTTTGTCCATTTAGTTTGCTGCAAGTTGTACAAGTCATACTTACAAGCTGTGTAATGTCTTACACCATAGGTGAACGACCTTTTGAGTCAGGTAGCTTCAGATGGTATGCACACATCACACAGTGTAACACTATCTCTATATGTAAATAGTGGATAAAAGTGCAAACTTCAAAACGTAGGCTTTCAGTTTTTCATGTTCATCAAACCCTTGTGTGTTACAGGGTGCTTTTATTCATGTAAAACTTAACTTATTAATCTTTGGTATCCTTTATTTGTAAGAACGATACCTTTCCCTCCTGATCATGAAGATATATCTATATTAAACAACATTGTAAAATAAACCAGGGTTTAGAGTTTAGGGTTAATAATGCTCTAGACATTGGAAGGCTGGGGAGACCTGTTTAGCAGTGCAATAAATTTAGTGGCAACAAAATTTTTGAGAGTTATGTGTGTTAACAATACGTCAGAATTGAGCGTAGGAACTTGGTCTGGCGGAAGGGTGGAGGGGGGAGGAGAGTAACGAGGTAGGGTGGTTTATAGAGCTAGAATTGTCATCAGGAGGGGAATGAGTATAGTTGTCATTCCTGCAGACTTCCCTGTAAAGTTCCATTAAATAATATTTGCTTGTAGATGTATCTTTTCATTAAGCAAGGAAGACATAGTATGTATGATAATGGCAAGAATTCTATGTTTATCATGGCTGTTATATAGCTGTCTGTTGTTGGTTATATCAGTTAGTCTCCCCAACTGAAGGTGGGAAATATTTAAATTTAATCATTATATTGGTGGAGTACTAACTAGTTTTCAGTTTTGCTTCGGTGTCAACTGCTTTTGTATAGAATACTCATTGTAATAGATTGCAATAGCTTTTTTTAGTGTATATATTTGCCAATTATTCTTCCTACGTGTAAGCTTTAGCCAGTGTAATCTGTCATGTGAGATGAGTCAAGTAAGAGCAAATGCTAAAATTGCCATTTTTGTAAGCTTTTTTTATGAATTTGGTTTATATGTAAATTTCTGCATGAAGAAAGAGACTCATTTTTTGTTTCTTTTTCTTATAAATTACCAAATTTTAAGACAGAGCTGAATTAATTGTTCATTAGCAGATGATACAATTACAACTTGTAATTTTTCTGCAGTTTTTTCAGTTGTTGAATGGTTTTTTTTTTCCTTTTTCCTATTTTTCCCTTTTTTGTCCTTTTTTTAGTTGAGGTAAAATACTGCTGCTGGTCAGAGACTAACCTCCTCCTTGTATAGAAATCAAAATTTATGAACGAAAAGAGACCAAGTTTATGTTTTTCCAGCTGTGATCTATGCTGTACTTTAATTAGCTATTAATGAACAGGTGTTTGTCTGTGTCCATCAATCCATTTGGAGCAATTAAGTACAGGAGCAATTAAGTCATTTAATTTTGCAGGTTATCATTGGTGTATTCCATTCACTTAACAGACATATACTTTTCCCCTGCTACCAATACTTATTATTTGTGAGCGGACTGAGGCTGTAGGAGATTTAAAGAGCACTCTGCCCCCAGGCATACAGTCTTCAATGATTCTGCATCTTGCATTGGACTAAGCCTAGGGGCAATTACCCACCTTGCTATTTTTAGTTTTGTGTACTTAGCACTTATGTGTGAGTTTTTCAGTTTACTGGCACTACACATCAGCCATTGAATGAAAGTTGGTTGTAGTTATTAATTTGACTGGGGTACTGGGGTTCCTGAGGCTTGGAAAATCAAGTTAAAGTCATGAAAGTTGAAATGTAAATTTACATCCTCCTTTTTTGCTGCATACTTTTCGCTGAGTCACAATATTGTTGAAATTTTTGAGAAATCATGGAAATTTGGTGGCATTTTTCTTCACAAAAAAGAAATAAATCCTCATGAATTCATTACACTCAAGCAGAAGTTGCCACTATTGTGGAAGGCGTTTTGAACCCATCTGTATTATGTTAAGTGTATATCCAGTTGATGAAATAAGTTTGATTTTGTGATGCATATTTTGCAATCAGTTAATTTTATATCACTTGAATAGTCCTGTATAGAAGGTATGCTCGAACATTTTTCATTTCTTGGGTTCAACTTGTTGCCGTTTTTCATCATAGCTGCATGATTCAAATAACAAAAGATGTGCCTGCAAAGACAGTCCAAAAATGCATTATTTCTGAAAAAAGTTTCTAAAATGATAAAATTTCAGAACAACTGAACAATCTTTAAATATTTTTTTTTTTATAATTTTGAACCTCTCCTTTAGAGGTGAAGTGAAACTGTCATGCTGTAACATTTAAAGGATTTAGAAGATGAGAGATCTTAAGTCCAGGCTTTTAAGAGAAATCTCAACAGAATAGTGACGTCAGGTGTGAGAGTCCTGTGTGAGATGGTGTGTAGAGCCATGGAGCTACTAGGGAGCTTCATAGTAGCTCCATGGTACAGCTAGCCACACACTTGGTGTCTTGGTGAGACCCATCTTAGTTTAACTGCTGTGACCTAATTTCCTGTTGTTAGCACAACTTCTAGTCCTACACCTGATGGTGTATACCAAACAACTTACAGTATAAGCCTGTGTTAATGCAGAATGGGTTTCTGTGAACTTTTTTTTTTTTGTGGACAATTGCCAGTCTTTGATTGGGTCAGTGCTTACAATCTTGTGATTGTTGCCGACTCCAGTTAGGAAAAAAGGAACATTGCCATTTTCTTCCTGACTGATGACGACATGACTTCCTAACCTGGCATTCAAATTGTCAGTCGCAGTTGTGGACCCTCACACTTTACAAGATTGCTGGTGTCGGTCATGTCGAGTTGGGAAAAGTGTTGTCTGCAGCTAGTTTACACCAACAATGCTCTGATGGTAACATTTGCAGTTTATTCATCATCCTTTGGTATCTCTCAGTATGTGTTATCACACAATTTTGATAAGTGAATCTTCACTCTCATCTTAACATGCTGTGTGACATTTAAGTTAAGTGCTGCTGGGGAGGGATGAGGAAGGGGCTTAAAGGCAACCACATGCTGGTACAGACAATGTGAGATTGATTGGGACAAAGATTATGTTCAAATTTTGTTCTCAGGTGCATGTTTCGGTGCTGAGTGGACACATTTCTTGTGCTTTGGGGATGGGTTCTCCAGACCTCCCCCACTACTCCAGTCCCAGTCAGGACTGATGTGTTCCCCATGTTACACTGGTTACATTATTAGGGAGTCTGATTATTGTGAATTCATTTAACTATCTTTTTTGTGAGATATAGAGTGGGGAAAGGGTCTTGAGAACTTTCTAAAGTGATTCTGGATGGTCGCCTTCAAGTGGCCCTGGTGTATGATCGATGTTATCTCTGTTGGCAGATTGTTCTCATCTCTAGCTAGAGTTACTTATACAAATTAATGAGATGATAGGTACGAAATTTAT
>JAAAJZ020550096.1:0-10873 GCA_010015985.2 Actinopyga echinites
AAGGACATTTGATAAATTCTAATTTCAGGTACTAATGTCACAAATTGTTACCCAGCGCTAGTACTGAAGAATAGAAATGTATGACTAAGACAATTGACTCAGCTGGACGTCATAATACCCGAGCTTATAAGTAGGCCTATGTCGTGTGTGTCAGGCGAACACTTTACTCAAGTCAACTTAATAGTTAACCCTCAACCTCATCTGAAGAATCAGAAATTTATAGGATCTGCAGATGAATCATACATCCCACTGAAACTCCTCTGGTATTCTATGGAGATGTTCAAAGCTATCATAAAAATTTGCATGCATGTCCAGACTTTGCTTTGCAATCTCAAAAGGCCAAAATTTCCAAATGTTGGTATTTTGGCTCACACACGCCAAACTGGCACCTGCTAAGTTACACATGAATGTACAATGCAACTTTTCACACCCCACTTTATTGTGTATGGCACTCTTAGATGAGAAACCAGCTTAGCTTCAATTACAATGCCATTCAAATGAATTCTCCATTCTTTGTCTGTTCTGTCAACAACAGAATGCTAATTTTGCAACTCATGCTTTGTGTGACTGCTGTTTATGTATTCACTGTATAAGGTTCATTATACATCCTGCAAGATGATTGCTTAGTGAGAACTATCTCTTACAGTTAATTTATTCTGACAGGCAATCACAGGGCAAATTGTACAACAGATTCAAGACTAGAGAAGATTAAGTCCTACTAATCAAAGAAATCTCAATTTGAGATTCTTTTGTGAATTGAGAAAAGGACACTTGTTCATAGTGTACTACCTCCTGTACTGTGCTGGTATGGTTACAATTTTACTGACAAGCCTTTTGACAAATTGCAAATTGACCAGACAGTCAGTGCCCAGACTGAAGAGAGTGATTACTACCATTTATGCTATTTCAAGGATGCTCTTGTCAAACAATGACCTCAGATGACCCTTAAATACCACTTTGATCAAATTCCTGGAAAGGCCCTCAAGTTATGATAACTAATACATAATTAGAGCTGAGTTAAGAAGTTGGTATGATAGTCAGACTAATGGCAACATTTGTACTGGGCGACCAAAAGAATCGAATGTCAGGAAAAAATGAGCAACTTAGGAATAAAAAAGTGTTGGCTTATGTGGGCATCTTATAATCCCTGATTTGAAGACAACATCCTGTGCCAGGGTAAACGTACCCACATCTAGATATCAGTCACCCCAAATTGAATTAGTACGGCCAGGTATCCTAATTTATGAGTGGCTCTATTTAGTGAAAGTGTAAACAAAATTTTTGTTAGCGAAATGTTGAATTTTTGGTAGGTCTGACTGAAAGGCTCAAACCCCCGTCCCCCTTCTGTTGGTATATACTTCATGTAGGCCAACCTCACATTGAAGTGAACAGACACCTACTAATCAGCCATTCAATTTCCCTTCAGTTGTCTATTCACCTCAGTTTGAGGTATCCTTACATGAAGTATCTCCCCTTCTGTTGATGCCTACATAGACAAACTGTAAGGTTCCAAGACTGAAATTTTTCACAATGTAGGCTATAGGTCTAAAGGCTTAAGCACTGAAAAAGTGTATGGTATTGTATGTTTATAAAAACTTGGGAAAGAGTAACAAATACTTAAGAATATTTAACAAAGGTTTGGTGGGTCTGACTGAAAGGCTCAAACCCCCCTCCTCCTTCTGTTGATGCCTACATAGACAAACTGTAAGGTTCCAAGCCTGAAATTTTTCACAATGTAGGCTATAGGTCTAGGCTAAAGCACTGAAAAAGTGTACAGTATTGTCTGTATACAAAAACCTGGAAAAAAAGTAACAAATACTTAAATACTTAAGAATATTTAACAAAGCAGAATTTCCAAAGGTAAATTTACAGTTTGAACCATGAAACATATTTTTCAACTCACCAGTTTCAATGTTTTTCACTACTTGCTTTACTAGTGATATCCTTCAAATTAGTCAATCCTTCCGAAACGCCACCAATCTCTAATGACACAGAACATAGAATTTGCTGCTAAATATATCAAAGCAGGGAGATGTTGCCCTGAACCCTGATAAAAACTGTCACTTTTCAATTTTTTCTAGCCTCCAGGAAAGTAGGCCTACATGGCCTAACAGACTGACAACCTGTAAACAATCTCACCAGCTCTCTGATGTCAGGAAGACAGATGTTTACTGATTGGAATGAGACCTGTCAGTCACAGATATCAAAAGTGGTTGTGACATCATGAAACTGTAGAACAGACAAGACCAACACCTGCTTGGATGGGCAACCTCAATAAACCTCTTTACTCCAGCAATCCTCACCACTTCCCAGCAGAACGCAAACAGTTTGCACTTTGCAGCTTACTGGCTTCAGGGCCTGTTGAAGCGTTGCAAAGACTTCAAGGTGAATACATCGTAAACAAGACTGCATGACACTTCCTTCCAAAAGCAGACTAAGTGGAAACTCTTTGGAACATTTTTTTTTTTTTTTGCTATAGTACTGCAAATAGTTGCAATGTCTGACCCAGATGCCTATGACCTATGACTACATGGTACCTGGAAGTTTAATACATGAAAAAAAAAAAAAAATACTTGCATACAAACTATACACAGGGAAGATGGAGGGAACGGAGAGGCTCATAAAGCCAGCTGCTCTGGTTTCAAAAGGCACAGTTTCTTTGGGAAGGGGCACTTGCAGGCATCTACCATTAGCATCTGAAACTACCATTTAAATATTCAGTGTGGGAGAGGGCATATTTGAAGTTTGTTGGGCCAAGTTGCCTCTCCTTTCAGGCTATGAGACCACAGAGAGGGTTCACATCCCACTGCACCACATTCCTTTATTTCATATCCAAATCTTTGACCTGTGCCCTTCTGTCCATCTACAGTAACTCAGACATGACATTGTTCAGATGTAGAAGTAGTATAAACCTCTTTGTGCATCATGAAACTTCAGACATGAACCTCATTGTTACGAAACTAACAACCAAATTTTTTACAACTACTGCAAGATTCATTTTTTGAGATGGAAAAGACATTTTTATAGCCTCTGTCCCCACCCCGAGTTCCCTCTTCCATGCCCTTAAGACAAATGATTCTAGGGCAATGCCACCAAATTTCAATTACTGTATCTCCGCTACTCATTTTTTTCTCTTCACGGCTATTTGTTACAATTCATTGTGTCTAGAAATAAAGACTACAATAAATAGTGCAGGTCAAGAACTAGGAACCTCTGACCACCCCAAAAGGGACCTCATAAAACTTCTGAGGGGCTGTAAGAGGCACTTGAAAGTGGACACAGATGGGACACAAGAGGTCTTGTAGGAAAGGGACCCTGCAAGGACCGCGGAACCAGTTTTGAAGTGGGGGGGGCTAATTATCGAAGTGGCCCAACATGTTCAATGAAATAAAAGCAGTTTAAGGTGGCCCAAAATGCCCACGGTGGCAAAAGTGCGGGGGCCAAGCCCCCCAGACTCCCCATCTCTGCAATCCCTGCTGTTCAGAGATTCTAGAACAATGGGTCCTAACCATTCACTGTTCATAGGGTTCCTTTTTTATATTTTTAGGGCATATAATGCATGAAGAGTATTTACCCCCACCCAATAATATAGTTATCATGTCTAAATTCATGTTATCTCCATAACAGTGAATTAAAATGATAACTTGAATTTTTGAAACTGATCTCTTTCAAAATGGATTCTTGGGGATAACAAATTAACAACCCCCAGGGTGAACCTATGCTCTAGAAAAGATGGCATAGTACTGTTTAGAATGTACTTCATTTTTGAATAACCATGGTTGATACTGTATACTGTTTGAATACATACTGTAAGTATATTCTGTAATTATGTATCCATTTACTGTAAGTGGTACTATGGTTTGCCGACCATGTCACTCTGTCCAACTGCTTTTTGTTTAAAACTGAAATATGTTGACTATCAAGTATTCACTGTGCAGGTTCCTCCAATATACACACCTAGTTTAAACATGTATGCACTTGACCTTTCAGTTCTCTGTAGTAGTATGACTTACGGATTTAATACAACTTTATGAAAATATAGATTAACAGCATAAGAATTTCACACATCATGTGAATACAGTCCTTTTGATACTACATTCTAACTTCAACTGTACTGATACCATACAATCACCATAATGAATGGTGGGCCTGTACTTGCAAAGAACAACAATAAACAAACAGCATTCATCATTTACCCTTTGCACTGTTGTTAAGTTTGAAAGAATCTAAAGGAAGCTCAGGTAAACCAGGTCTCTTTTTGGTTGTAAGATTACTTCAGTAACAGACGAGTTTAATACATTGCACTTCTGCTGTTAAGAAAGTAAACTTGAAGTGTCTGTAAAGTAATTCATAATTCAGGAAGTGAGGCAGTTCTTTTACCATGCTAAGCAACCACGGATGTGAAGGAAGCAGCTTTTGGACTAAAACTTCACGTCGGGTGACTTCCAAGTTCCAACTCAACATTTTAGAACAACTTTGAAATCTTTCCAATTAAGAAGTTGCTTCAGATGGGAACACCATACTGTAGATTGCCCCTAGATATGGGAAACCCACTTAACCATAACCTGACCAGGAATCGAACCTCAAATCTCCTGGGTGCTAAGCCTACATGCTTCAAATGCATGTTGCCTTTATCCATTTGGCCATAACACAGGTAAAGAATTTTCCAAACCCAAACTCTCACCCTAACACATCCCCAAATCCTAACTTTCTTCCTTACTGTGTCACCTAATTGTCAGTCTGTAATTTATTGATAAGTACCAAATCAATGCAATGTCAATGTACTGAACTTAATGCTAGTTCCAAAACTTAATACGACAACATAATCACATAAGGTCAAATATTTTGCCTGAGCAAAAAAAAACAAGGTACAGTAAAGTAGCATCTCCCAAGTGTGGGTACTGAGGGCAGGCTAGCTCTTGGGGCAGAGTAACAAATGATCTAGGCACAGTTTGGCATCCTAACTGTGACCCAGCTGGTTTCCTCATAGAGCAAACCCCCTCCCCTTTCCTTACAGTATACTCTCCATACCTGTTTTAAGGGAAGCTGTCATAAAAATACAAACTAAACATGACCAAAGACAGCAATATTTCACCTTTTCAACTTTCAAATTTCACACAGAAAAAGATGCTAAAATATGTACCTTTTTGAGAGTTCCATTGAGCTTATTCTCCTTGGGGACAGATCCATAAAATGTGGAACCAAACATTTCTGTTAGTAAATGTTTTGGTTCACAACCAACAACAAAAGAAAGACTGATTTTATTTATAAATCCCAAACGAATATCAACAGCAGCATTGGAATTTGACTTTCTTGCCAGAGATGTCCTCCATCCACGACAATCTTCACAGTCAACTCTGG
Organism: Actinopyga echinites; assembly: GCA_010015985.2. Classification (NCBI taxonomy): domain Eukaryota; kingdom Metazoa; phylum Echinodermata; class Holothuroidea; order Aspidochirotida; family Holothuriidae; genus Actinopyga; species Actinopyga echinites. The sequence continues at coordinate 5,362 of JAAAJZ020550096.1, forward strand.
TAGACCGATATTCACAAGCCTGTTTTTATTGCGAGCCAATACACTTCCTTCCAGAGACCCTGATAGGTTGCTTCCTGATTAGGGTGCACTTAGCTGGCAGCAGCTGACCTCCTAATGGGATGACAGTGAGCTCTAACTTCTAAAACAAAACCAATCCCTGATTCTGCACCAGGAAAACACCTCGATCAATGCAAAGACATTTTAATTCAATTTGTAATATAGGAGCATTGTTTTTAGAATCAACAGCATGTCAGCCACTACAAAGCAACATGTAAACTGTAAGACTGCATTCTGTGCAGTCAGCTTGTTACGTTCCAGATGGAACTACACTTAACAGATGTTTAGTAGATTGTCACTGCTTGTAACAGGTTTGCTATCTTTTCCAAAAACTGAATGCCAGAAGAAATGACAGTATAGATCTATCTTGAAGTAAAAGACCACTTCCATTAAACATGAATTACCTCCAGAAGACATCAAAATGAGTAACTCAGAGCACCAGTGGATGAGTATGACCATGAGGAAACGCAAAACTAAAGAGCGAGAATTCATGGCCTCCTGTCATCTATCAATGACATAAGTATATCTGCATTCCCTTGCAGTGACAGAATGTAGCCTTAGGAAGAAGCTTCCGGATTCCCAGTTAAAAACAAAAGCACATCTCCCATACATCACACAACATTCGGCATAACAGAGCCATGGTAATTATCTGGATCTCATCCCGAAATAGTTTGTAATGTTCAACACTAAGGACTGCACCTCTTCTCGGTATGCATGTGAGCTCGAAGCGACTTGAGACACTTCAGCTTTTTACATGACACTGTGTTAAGTCTATTACTAAAGAATGAAGCCATACATGCTCAGTCTCACAAACACGTCTTCTGAGGTACCGTACAGCACTGTGTTATAGATTTTAAACATACTGTACATGTAATTGAAATGTACAACACGTTCTGCAGTAACTTGCAAAGAAAAAAGTCATTAATGCACTGACACATTGATCTTGCAGGCTTGCAGCCTTAAATGCTGCATGCAGTAAGCTCGAACGGCAGCAAGCAGTATTAATATTTGACAGCTCTAGTGATACTGTCTCAAACATACCATAAGGTTGTAACCTAACAGCTTGGAGAATGTGAAAGTCTCCACACAAAGTTGTAATCTAATGACACAAGGCAACTTAGGTCAATGGTTATGTACAATATTTCCCACTGTGTATTACTGGATATGTTATCCTGTGTCAAAAATAGACTAAACGTAAACAAGATCTATCAAAGGATTAATTTTACCATTGAAGCACTTAGACTATTCACAATAATCTGGTTTAATTCCCTTCAAATCAAATCTAACTGCTACAGTGCATATTTTGAAACTACTGTATGTATACCACCGTACATAGTAAAGGCTGTGACTTTCTGCAGTGTCCTTCAAGACTAGACAGCTCGCCACATTCCTGAGGAACAACTGCTTGAATTAGACCAAGCTGCACTAGAGCGAAGTAAAGTGAGTGCATTGAGTAGGCCTATTTAAATGTAGTGTAAAATAACTAAAGTTACTACTGATGACATGAAGTTACATTTGATAGACTGTGGATTTTAACTCCAATACTTTGACAACTCTAACAATGTTGAGTGCAGATTATAACAAACAAGTGGTTGTCAAACTCATAACACAAATGATGGGAAGGACATCTTTCTTATAGGGGGAGGATTCATATGTAAATGACTCCTCTTCTCTCCTCCCCACTGAAAAAGAACATTTGCTCCCTATCTTGCAAACGTGACCCTTTTTAGCAAAAACTTGTGGTAACAAAGTTGCAAAAATTGTAGGCAAGGCTGTTCATCCCATTCTCCTCCTCTCCCCATCTCCTCCCCTCCCCCTCCCCATCTTGTCCCAAACTGAAAGTGGTCCTATACACTTCTGGAGGATAGTGGATGGTAAGTAGTAGAGAAACTGGACATGAACATCATTTTAGCAAGAGAAATTCTCCCTCTACTCCCTCAACTCCCTCTACTGCATTGTGACACACTTTACTCCTTGGTTAGACTATGAACATTCATCAAGACCCATAAGCTCAAAGTTTGAACATGAAGACCATACTGTAGCAATGCAAACTATTGCAAAGAACAGGAGATCCTATACTTGTTCAACTCTTCTCCTTTAACCCACATTGAGCATATCTTTTGGAAGGGGTCAAAGTTAATTTTTCCCGAATAAATAACATTAATTGTTGTTTTAGCCATCTCATCTGGCCCACATTTATCCACCCTTTTTGCCCATACTGAAGAGAACATTCTTCTTCCCTGCCTTATGTGCCTATATATCACATTGAAATGGGCATACTACTTCTTGGTAATTTAACAAACTTAACACTGCAGTTACTGTGACCTTTAGGCTACTAAACAATGTTTCCGTGGCACTCCTTCTGTACACATTTTTTTTTTTCCCCTGTCAATCCTACAGTAGAACTGTGGGCCTACGTATGTGGTATGGTACAGTATTCACTGATTTGTAGACTTTAACTACCGTAATAATCCAAATATGGTACATTAAATCCCAGAACAAAAAGCATGCAACTGTGGATGCCCTGTAATCCATAAGCCATTAGAATTCAGTACAGTATTTACAAAAACCCATCTACTCCCAGGTGCTTTCTATGTTTGTTACCACACTTAAAAAAGAAAGATGTATGCAGACATGAAGTTAGACCTAATTCTGAAACACTTTGAGGCCCACCTGTCTACCTGGGAAATCGGAAGGACAATGAGCTTTCAGTGACACAAGGATCAAAGTACTGTACTCCCCTTTAAAAGTTTACTTTAACACTTACAGTAATACACAGCAGTGCTAGTAACCATGGGCAATTGTAAACTTTCTGTCATGGAAGTCATACTGGCTACTGCATGTACACAACAAAATCATGAAGATCATGCATTTTTATGACATAGATTGTAATTTGCCTGAAAGGCTGTTACAAATCACCACACTATTGTGTATATAACATTGACAATAGTATAATGCACAAGTCTGGTAAATACAATGGGTTTTTCTTTGACATAAATACAGACAAGCATTCCAAGAACTGGAAAACATTTGACCTTTAAAGTTTTATTAACTAACTCACAATTAGCTGTTCAAAAGGGTGGCAGGAAGTACGCAGCTACCATACCTAGTTTGTATACAAAGAAAGGATTCTACTGAAATTGACTGGTCAACTTTTCCAGGAGTATGGATGACACAGAAAACCGTAAATGTCAGTCAAGTCGGGACTATCCTATGAAAATGTTCTACCCGATACTACCACTGTAGGAAGTATTGGCTTGTCCATTCATCCACTAGGCAGACCTCATTACAAGAATCATTAAAGGGTAATGTTGTGTCTATATTGCATCAACATGGAACTGTTAGAGTGTATCTATACATCATTATTACCTGTAAATTATTCAGACTCACTAACAAACTCTGTCAATAGCTTTGATTCTACAAATATGGTTATAGCTAGTTATGAATATTGCATTATTTGAAAATTCAAAGTTTGGGTGAACAAATTATTCATTTAAACTGCAAAACAATGGAACTCTTTCTGCTACAACCTTGTTTCTTGAAAAATAAAGTTACCATATAGCAGGACTGTAGCTAGGCCAATTTTAGTACTAGCTAAAGGTTAGTGAGTTTGGTGAGCGTAGCCACCAAAATAAGGAAATTAGGTAGGGTATACTGTACTCATGAATTTTGGGCCCCATTCTTGATGTATTTAACTATTATAATGTGAAAGAAGTACCTGAAAAAAACAAGTTCTCAATTTATACTTAAAAGTGCCTCAAAAGACAGTTAAATCTTCAAATTAACTATAATTGCATGTTACTATAAATGAATACAGGTAGCACCAGGCTGTACTGGGCAAGACTGGTGTAACCCCTGGCAGTACAGGCTACAACTGTAGGGCAGTAATCACTTACTCCAGGCAGTGCCGAGCGCAAATTTTTTTAACCAGGCAGTGGTGGGCAGTAGTTCTGACTGGTGGGCAGGCCTGCCCAGTGCCACCCAGAGAAGCTATGACCCTGCACCCTGCCTAGTTATCATATTATGAGTTGCCTATCACTATGAACAATACAACACATGCTTCTAAAAAAATGACAATTTTTCCAACACACAGCATTGTCCTTTAAATACCAATTTTGTCACTGAGGAGAATTAAACTGGCTTCAGTTACACACAGAGGTTTACTTCAGCCTCCCACACCCCTTACCCCCTGCTGTGGTTTCAATTTCTATTGCACAGCAGGGGTAAATGAATCACAACAACCTCATAATAAGGTCAGGGTTTCTGTCAGTAAGTCTTAATATGACTGGTGAGTAGTATGGAATCCTCACAGTTTTAGACCGTGAGTCATTGAAAAGAACACACTGAGCAATGCTATGGGTCATGTCAACTCCAGGTGAATTCATACGCCGCCTCTGTTTCAGACTGAAAACTCCTCATATTGAACAAATTATAAAATATTCTATTTTGATTTGATCAAAATGTTTCATGGCATGTTTTTGTAAAATTCAAAAGCCTGTTTATAAACAAGATACAGAAATTCTTAGTATTTATATGTGCATTAAAATACTGAGCGAGTCGGTGGGGTGGGAAACCCTTTAATTTCTAGTTTGGACTATGAGGAGTGAATTTCTTAAGAAATAACTACAGAACGTTAGAGAATATTTTATATTCTTGCACCTGTCAGACCGACAAAGTATCTTGCCCCTAAAATAATTCTTTACCCCCTCCCCCATCCCCTGCCTGCCAGGCTACTAGATAAACAGGCCACTGGATAAAATAGAAAGTCTGGTTCAAACTTAAGTGGGTACAGGACTATAACTTCATATTCATAATGAAAAAAAAAACCCTACATACAGTACTTTGATGGTAGATCAAACTGCAAACTGCAGTGAATACAAATAATTGAAGTACTAAATAAGAGCACTTTGAAGAAAAGTCTGGTGGGCATCTTCATACCACAGACAATAAACCAGACTTATTATAACATGAATCACACCTGTCCATCACATTTATTTTTACCATAGGGGCAATTCCATGTGACGGGTGTTACAGTTAGAAATGAACCTTCAACTTTTGCAAATTTCTCCTGCTAAGATGAGAAGCAAATGTTATATTCTTTAATTACACTACAACACCTAAGAAGCCAAACAATAATAACATCTGCAAAGAAGTCCAGTATTTTACAAGGGGGGTGAGTTAGGACCCAATAAAGGGACGTGACGGGTGTTACATCAGAGCGGACGTGATAAAATGGACCATTTATCTTTCTGCAAAACTCTGTGAATGTATAATATAGATGAGTATGTTCATACATGGATTGTGTTGGGACAACAGAGGGGTCATAAAATGTAATTGTGACTAAGTTATAGAAATTATAAATTTTGTGTTTTTTCCCCAAAACTGTGTGACGGGTGTTACATATGAGCGTGACGGGTGTTACGCTTCTAAAATCGGGACTCCCATGACTAAAATT
>JAAAJZ020551196.1:0-11543 GCA_010015985.2 Actinopyga echinites
TTTACATTCATATTTTTGGAATATTTTGTAACTAGACTGGTATATGTCAAAAAGAGCTATCTCCCATAACTTTAAAACCCCCTCCCAAATTTCGTCTTCCTCAGTCCTACTCTAAATCATCTGCCCAAAATTTAGTGTTGTCATATTCTTCATTTCAGTGATCTAATTTGTTTCAGCACCATCATCATGTTAAGGGTGTATTTTTAGTTTTCTTGTATTGTGAGTACTAAAGTATATGTATGACATCTGCCGAAGTCAGTGAGATACTGAAGGCCTGCGCTCCCTAAAAATCTTTGGCTTTGATGTACCCAGTCTCTAGCCTGTTGATCATGCTAGTAGCACAGACATGAATATTCATGAAATTCTTACATGTTGTATTATTGATCAATATCCTGCTACAACGTATGAGGTATGTAGGCTTCTAGTATAGATTAACCTAGTGCACATAGTGGTTTTTATATCAGGAATTTGGGAGTAAGCTACCTTTTTCCTGCAGGTTGATGTGAGTATGGATGTGTCCTGTTAATAGTACCCAAGTAAAGAAATGTGTCTTAAACAAAAATGTACTACATAATACCCCTTGCTACATAACCCCACTTATTCAGAAAGAGTTTGGATTTTACCTTGTGCAGATGGGCCGTTGATTATGCTCAATGTCACTTACCCAGTTGTTCTGCTGAGGGAACTGAAGACTGACCTTTACAACAGTGATTATTGACTTAGTTGGTAATAACAAGTGGACAGTGTGTGCATGAAATGTTTCCAGGGTGGTATTTTAGCAGGTGTTGTATAAATTACCAAAGCAGATTGTCTGTTTGTCTGAATTAAGACCTTTCTTTCTTGCTTAAGCCTTCAAATTTGACAAAATTTTTTGAAGGGTATGTAATATGAGCTTGTAATCTTACCAGTATAAAAGTACTTTTTGTTGCAAAGTCATTGAGGGCGCTCTGTGCTTTGTCCACATAGCATTTCTGCCATTCCCATGTTCCAGTTTCTCTCATTGTTTTTCTTTTCATCCTATAGTATTGGGCCACCTCTGTTTATAGTATAGAAAATAACCCTCGTCACAAGACTTCAGGCCACTTAGAGCCCCAAGGCCCTTCAGGGCTAGAATATTCTGTCGTTTTCTTCACCACCGCCATGTTGCTGATGTCCCTCTTAGCTCTTTTGCATCGAATCCGCATGAAAGTGGTTCAGGCTCGCAGGGAGCAGGTAGGGTGCATGATCAAAAGCTTACTGTCAAAGCTTCAGAGAAGAGCAAGCTATCCTTAGCCCTATCCCGTTTGGTTTATTTATAAATTTATCCCAGCACTAACCTATGGCTTCGATCATGCACACTACCCTGCTCAATATTATCACCTTCAATAACCACGTAAAAGTTGAAACCATACCCCTAAAGTTATACCTCTTTGCAGAGAACCGAAGTTGCTGTGCCCATGCTATAGAACACTTAGACCATTAGTAATACTTGCAGGAGTTTGATTTCATCTTGTGGCAGTGGAGTATGTGCAACCAATGCTACAGAAGTTTCTTTTTTCCTTTTACTTTGGGTCTTCCCATATCAAGCAAAAAAAAACTACTGCAAAGAAGCCCTTTGTTGACAGGCCTTCAAACCTTGTTATGCCTAGTTTACTAATGCCTTGGGGTCTACAAAGGCTGGGAGGCGGGAGGGGGCTGCTGAGGAGGAAAAAACAGGAAACAGAAAGACATGGTCTCATGCAGCACTTATCCATAGCTATGTTTTAGCAATGCACTGAAATTGACAAAGTCATTCATGTTTGATATGAGAAATAAAGACCTACACAGAAAGTGAAAATATGACGCAAAGAAGTTGATCTGCATCTGAAGGCCATTGCCAAATGGAATTTATAGGCTAGGGGTGAGGGCCTTAGTTACTCCAGCCTTGGAGCCTTGGTAGGGGATCTTTACGATCTGTCGTGGTCCACAAAGTTGTACCAAGGGTCTTCTTTTTCATTTTCCTGCTTGTATAATAGGTTGAGGTGACAGACAACTCTTCTTTTGATACTATAGTGACTGTCTTTGGCAGTCTGATAGGGTTTCTTAGCTTCTGTGCCCTGGTCCTCTTGGGGGCACAGAAGGTTTGTGGCTGGCACCTGGACCGACAAATGGCACAGGTAAGACTCTCATCGTCTGGCCTGCATGAGCGACAACGACTTTCCACAGCTAAAGCTGGTATCTTTTCTTACACACACTGAATCATTTTTCGGCTTTAAACATGCACTAATCAGTGAAACTACTAATACAGGTAGCCAGGGCCATAGTGAAAAAAGTGACCTGGCAACGTGTGACCTTTAAGAGGCAAATTTTAGTGAGACTGGGAAAAGGAGTAGAGTGGTCACTTCAAATGTTCAAGCAAGGGGTGCGGCTTAAGTCTTGTACTCAGCACAGCTGCATTTTAGAAACTATTTGGTCAAATAAAGAGAACAGTGATACTTGTCCATGCTCTCTGCACCTCAGTTCCTCTCCTTCCCCTCCCTAGGACAAAAGAAAAAAGTGGGAAGGAAGAGACAAACTCTTCTAGAGGTGCTTTTCTAGGATTGAAAATGGTACATTTTGAGAAGTACTTGCTTCTTTATCTTAGTTGCTCTGCTATTGCTGCATATGTGTCATTACTATTGTATGCATGTAAATCTCTTTTTATGTTTTTTTTTCTTCCACGGTGTACTTTTTGTTAAATGTTATTTCCAGTTGGGTACTAATAAATGTCAAAACATGTACTTGTTTTAACCATGGCTACTTACATCAGGTGACTATCATTGCAGCAGCACAAACCACATTTTTCAGTTGAGAGTTGTTGTTTCTTTAATTTTGGGCTGCAAACTTGTGTCCTCCTGCGATGGTAGACTTGTTCCCCAAATTTAGTCCCGTGTTCTGGAAAAGTAATACCTGATTCTGATAGGCATGACTAGTTGTTAGTCTACCATTTACATTGTGTTCGTGAGGCTGCCTCATGCTGAACATGTCAAACATGGTAGGAAGGGAGCCAGGTGTGGATATCAGAAGTTTAATAGCATCAGTAGTCACTTTTGGTATTTTTTTTCCTCAATTTTTCCTCAATCAGTATGCTTTGGTTTCCTTTCGGCAGGTCTCTGTAGATACCTCATTCCTGATACCGATATGGGCAAGCCTTTTCATAACCTCATCCCCTCTTCTGTTATTTGTTCTAACTGTAATAATTTGGTATGTCAAGAAGTTAATTACTGATAGGTGGATATATCCGAGGGTAGGTTCAGTCACGATGAGTCTATCTGTTCACTTACCTTGCTCCCGTCATCTGTTGGTATTATCTGCTCGATTAACAATATCTGTCTCTGCTCTGCGCTTGTCTCATCGAGGTGCAATGAAAAAAGTTTTGTAGAGGTTTCTCATTGATATAGCCACATCATACACAGCACACCTTCTTGTTTCCTTGATGGTGTTCAATTTATCCAGGGGTGCTTTTAAACTAGTCCTGGATCTGATCTGCTGATCCTGTCAGGGGATTACATTACCACGGAACCATTATATTCCCTTATCCTGGTGCATTTACACTTGTCTCTTACTCTGATTGCCACTCCTTCCCCAAAATTATGCCCTTCCCCCCAATTATGGCCTACACAATTGGTGGAAATGTCATTGATCTTGAATCACTGTTGGTCCTAAAGGCATTTTACCCTACAAGAATAATCCTCTGCTTTGGATGAGATTCTACTCTCTTGCCAAGATCAAAGTACGATGAACAGATTCAGATCTGGCGCCCGTTCCACAAAGAGTTACGCATAATCTTAAGTATGATTCCTGGTACTAAAGTCAACACTAAATCATACTTAAGATTGTGCATAACTATTTGTGGAACGGGCCCCTGATCTGCATTTGGACTAAAGATTTGATCCTGAGTACAGGATCTGGGGGAACCCCACTAGACCAAAGGTATAGGAGATCAACATTACATTGGGGTGAGAATGTGAGATTAAAATTGAATTAGTCCTCAGGAGACCAAATGCCCATGAGACCTGGGGCCCTTCCACAAAGAGTTACATGCAATCTTAGGTTTGATTCCCTGTACCTAAGTCAACAGTAATCATACTTAAGATTGTGCGTAACTCTTTGTGGAATGGGCCCGGAAGTTTAAGTACCAATGACATTATCACATGGAGATTCGGTTACTGGGACCTTGGGTCCCGAAGACTGAAACCACAGGATCTTAACCAGAGCACAAGATCAGATCCGGATCTTGAGTAATTGCACCCTTACTGTAGGGCTCCAATGGACATGCTATAATCACACTTAACTTAACATCAGCTCTGGCAGCCAGCTTGGTGGAATTGGCACAATTGGAAAGTGATGTGACAGCTATCAGAATCTCTCAATTTTTATTAAATTTTCTAAAAAATGGTGTCTTTTCCTTAAAAGCAGCGAATATACTTGTCTTCACCTCTTGACTAAAAATCTAATATAATTTGTTGGTTTCCTTCATCTGAATGCTTCATGTAAGGTGACAGCAAAAGTTACAGAACAATTGTTGGTGATCAGTGCTTTTATCAATTTTACAGATTTTCAGAAACGATAGAATTGTGGAAGGGACTGATGGAGCACTTTTGGAATACTGAAGTATTTCATTTCTTGGGGCTTTTTTGTTGAGAGATTGGTAGTTTTCTTATCAACGTGTTCTGTTTCTCAGGTGTCTGACTGATGATTAGTCGGAGTCTCAGCAAGAATCAGCTTTTGTATTTGAATATGTGATCTTTGAGGGAAGGAGTAATCTCCATCAAGAAGCTGAAATCAGATAAGCTTTGTCTGTCAGAAAGGACTGTCCAGTTGCATTGTCAATACCTTTTATAAGCCTTCCACCCTTCTCCCCTCCCCCTTCTCATAAAAGGGAGACAAAATGTAATTTGATGGTGAAAGATATTATAAATTAATGTTTAAAGTCAGTGTGCCTTTTTGTGTGGATGTGGTTTTGTGTAAAGACCATGAAATGTCAAATACTTAATTTGCCTTGATGGGAAATTTCAAATTTTGTGTGTACGTGTACATATCTCATTAAATTCAAGTCTGATCACAAAGTTATTATCATATTGGGTTTTAAAGAGCACAAGTAAAGGATCATCATTTTTGTGGACAGGTGTTTGCATTTCTTGAAAGACTGAATGAGGCAAAAGTGGACTTGCTAATGTCTGATATCAGGCATGATAGCTAAGTTGGAAAAGTTTTCCTTGAAAAGTTTTCCAATTTTTTTTCCTTGAGCCAACAATGGATTCAAAGAAGTCACGTTGGACATTGATAGAAAACATAGGCATATGAGGCAACGGGTCTAGCGGGAAGCACCACCCCTTCCTCCCGGAGAAAATGAAAAAGTCAATTCCAGGGCAAAAAATGTGGATTTCAGGGCACTGGTTTCATGTCATGATTGTTAGCCATTAGGCAAAATTTTCAGGGCAAAAAGCTTTTGCCCTCCCTGGAAAAATTTCTCCAGTGCACGTATGATAGGAAATACGATTATTAAGACTGCATTTTTCTCATTCATATGTAATGGGCATAAAGCATTGTTTCCAATGTTATTTTGAAACACAAGAAAACCTTTTGAATCTTGTCACGTTTCCCTTACACGTATCGTTTAATAATTTTCAGACTTACGTAAGATAAACCACGGAGGTATGGTGCGTGGATTATAAGACTCATTGTAAATGAATCACAATGTCACACGAGTTTAAGGAGCCAATCATGAATTAGGAAAGAGAATATGCCAATTCAAATTGTGATGGATTGCATTTTATCTTTACTGTCAAAGAAACCTGATTCATCTGTGGAACTGTAAAAAATAAAGAAAAGCATTTGTAGTCACATTTTCCAAACATTAGGTGTCTTTCCTTGTAGGCCTGAATTAAAGTACCAGTCAAGCGCCCTCACTATTCTTGTAATTCAACCACACAGGTGCAGGTCACGCAGCAGATACGTCTGGAAGATCTGCTAAGGTTCTTCATAGTATTCTTCAGTGTCTTTCTCTCGTTCATGTGTTTCTTTGCGTTTGGATGGAAACTAAAAATTCGCATTGATGCATATGTTCGGAGCCAGGTGTGTAGAACATATTTAGCAGAACTTGAACTCCCTGTAGATCAGGCTGTGTGACCCATGAGATTAGGGCTTTCTCACTACAGGTGTGAGTGAACTTAAAAAGTGGCATGGAATTTTAGTGCTTTGGTGGTGGACGCTATTCCCAGAAGCAAGGTCATGTATCATTTGTAGAGTAGAGCTTGATAAAAGGAGGGATTCATGCCAGACTTAACATATGGCACAGGTGTGAGAATTCTGATTTTAATCACCTAAAATTTGTGGTATTGGGCAAAAAACAGTTTGATGGGGGATTGGATATAAAGATAAAAAGATACTTGATGACAAAGAATATAATGAAACTGGTGTACTAATTACCTGCTTCTGTTACATTACAACTTTTCAAAAATTTTTAAAAGGCATATTAGGCATGTTGTCAGAAATGATAACACTGCCCTTCAATAGCCACACTTAAAGCATGAATTGTTAAACATGTAACTTTCGATGCTCTTGGTAAAGTTTTGGACATCGTCTGGTTTCTGATAGTGTGGTAATTTCAAAGTATCCCTCATCACACGCCACTTTTGAGAACTAATCTCTCACTTGCTGTGAGGAAGTCAGTCCATGGGTCAGTGGTTTGCAATGCCTGAGTGATTTTGTTTACTCCCCTTGTTTACCCCTTTGCCCCTGCACTTGAGGCTCAGAGTGCTAGTCCTATCTGTCCTTCCATTCACTCCTTTGACTGTAGTGATCTCCAGTTGCTGGTAACTAATAACCTTCCTTGAGTTTGACACTGGTTTTTTTTTTTGTGTGTGTGTGTTTGTTTTTAATTTTTTGAATTCTTTTTTGGGGGAAATACCTCCAGTCTTTTCCTTTTGGAAACGGTTTCACAAATCAGATAAAATGTAGTCGAAAGCTTGGTCACTATACACCGCACAAATAAAACTTACCATTTACATCAGATGCAAAAAAGTTTAAATAAAATACACACACCAAACAGAAAAAAAAAGAAAAAAATCACTACTCCATGGCCAAAATTGTGGGGATTGTTATGTGATGATAGACTGTTAGCAGCATTACAGTTTGCATGTAACAGTTTCACAAAGCAACATGGAACTTTCTTCTTGTTCCCTGAAGGGACAAGAGTTGTTTTAACAAAAACTGACTGTTATTAAGCCAACAGAGGGGTTTGGCTGGGGTAGAGGTGGGAGAGAAACTCTCAACCTTGTACCGTGTGGCACAGCTGTTGCTTCAGAAAATTTCATTGAGGATTCTTATTTCATTTTTTATTTGTTTTTTTTTTCCTGTGTTTATTCTCTGTATGAAAGACATTTGGTGATACTAACCACTAACTTGCATGCGTTTATCTCATTGTTTTTTTTTTTTTTTTTTTCTCTCGGCTCTTTTTTGCATCTCTTTCGTTTTCTTAGGTAACAATCTATCACCCAGCTGCAAACCTGATTGCAATTCTAGTTACTTTTGTGGTCTGCTTTGTGTTAATCCTTACGGTTTTCGTAGTCGCCCTGAAAGGGCGCGAGCATGTGGACAGATATAGGCGAAGAAGGGTAGGTATTCCCTCAGAGATAAGATCTGGTGAAAGTTAAATTACCCCATCCTGATGATATCACCCTTTTAATTCTTCTAATGAATAATCTGTCTGAGATGCTCAAATCAAAGACTCATCTCAAGAACTCGCTTGATTTTAAGATTTTAAAAAAATTTAACAAAAAGTGGGAAACTGCAAGTCAAAATTTTGACATCCTTACTGAAACTGGTCCCTTTGATAAATTAACTTCAGATCATTTCAGATTGTTCTGATTTTAAGGCCTTCATTGCATACAGTCACATATGTACAGAACATCATCAGTTACCCAGCAGTAAGCAGCATTTTCACTTTGTATTTCCATTCCCATCAAGTACCATTTACTTTATGTTCTCAGAACATACTTATGTGACAGTTCAAAGCATACCAAATTCCTGTTTCCTTTGACAGTGGTCAGCTTCTATAACATTAAATGTTCCATACCGTAAACAACAGACTACATTTTCTGTTTCATTCATTCATCAGTGAATTTTGACATGCCTGTCCAGTGTCCAATTTGTCAATCGATAGTTTGATACTGTGTCCAAAGTGTTTTACCATCACACACCAAAAGCAAAGACTTATGGGAAACTTAACACTTTTAATATTGAGACCATTGTTAACAGTATTTTTAACAATAATTATAATAATATTTGGTTGTTATATAGTGCTTCATCATGAAATTATCAAAGTGCTTCACAAATATTACCCCTGGTCATTGGTAACTTGTCAAACCCACACTCTGTGTTGTGCACATCCCTTGCTGTTCATACCCGGCACACTGAACAGTAATGCCACTTCGTTTCCCCTGGGGGACTTTCCATAGGAGCAGCCACATACAGCACATCACTATACAAGCTACAGTACCTCACGGGTACCTATTTAACCCCTGGGTGGAGAGAAGCAATGGAGATAAAGCATCTTGCTCAAGGACACAACATAATGACCCAGGTGGGAATCGAACCAGCAGTCCTTAGATCACAAGTCCAACACCTTATCCCATAGGCCACCATGCTCTCAGTTTATGTATCAGTTGAAAACTTGGTTACAACTTTATAGTCCAACAGCCCCAGTGCCCCACAGCCATAGTTTCTATAGCTTTTTGGTCCTACAGCCTTTTGGTCCTGCAGTCTATTGGTCCTACAGTCAATGGGATTTTATAGCACACAGGTATGTACCTTTGGACTAATGAACTGGAGGACCTGTGCTCTGTGGAACCCATGCACTGTAGGACCCATGCACTGTAGGACCCATGGGCTGTAGGCAATAGTCACTCCTAAAAGCCTATGATGTAATGCTCTTGGGTGGACAGAATTGACAGTGAGTGGTGCTCACTCCTCTTGTGTGGCTTCTTAAAGTGTGTGCAATTGGTGTCTGAATTAATAGTAGTTGGGTGCACATCCTAAAAGGTGCATGTAAGATGCAAAGCCTTCTGGCTGCACCGTCTGGGAAGGAATATTGCAAGCAGAGGTCATCCACAAAGAAAATCATCTCAGAGAAATTTCACAACAAAGCAAAGCAAATTCTATAAATTTCTGAAAATTTGTAATCTTTCTGCCTATCTTATTATATCGGGTTAATCCTTGTTGTTCATGAAGTGTTTTCAGCCATAGCAGAATATAAGTCCCTTGAAGGCAGATGTTAATACATAGAGATATCCATACCTCTTATTCACATCTCAGATCACCCCTCAGCCTTTGATAACAAAAACTAAGTCCCCTTTTCATCTGAATATAACAGCTATGCTATTTGTAGCCTTCAGAGAGAGTCCTGTATGAGCTTTAAAAGCACTGAACATCTAAAACATAAAGAAACTCCTTTGCTGGTGACAGTATTACATTATTCCTTGATCAGTTTTCTTGAGGTAAGTATGGCTTCTTTCATCTTACTTCAAAACTTATAAAACTAATGCTCATCATTTCCATTCTTCTCGCATCCCATTTTCTCATATCTTACTTCAAAGACGGTCTAAGAGTCATACCAACATTCCTCAGGGGATATTGTAATATGGTCTAGTAAATTTCACACTTGTTCTCATGACTTC
Organism: Actinopyga echinites; assembly: GCA_010015985.2. Classification (NCBI taxonomy): domain Eukaryota; kingdom Metazoa; phylum Echinodermata; class Holothuroidea; order Aspidochirotida; family Holothuriidae; genus Actinopyga; species Actinopyga echinites. The sequence continues at coordinate 9,678 of JAAAJZ020551196.1, forward strand.
TAAGAAAAAGATATAACGTGATAAATTATCAAACGTTATAGCTGGGGTGAAACAAGGTTTTCAGTGGAAAGTTAATGTTCATTTCTCATTGTAGTGAAATATCACAACAAATATAAGCATGGCTTGCCAGAGTTGTCGCCAAGTCATGACTGGAGTCTGTACCTTCCCAAATCACCTGCTTTGAAAAATGTCAGAAAATTGTACCCCATCGAAATAATGCAGTGACTGTCCTCAGTGACTTGACCGGAGTTGTTAAGTCCCTAAGACAGCTGTGACTGACCTGACCATGAAATGTCGCCTTGTAATTACAACTGGACGGCTTGCTCTCCTTGATGTTTTGAGGTGAAAGAATATTTTTTAAGTTCTATACTGTATTAATAATGGGTTTTGACTCTCAGCTGTCTTTGAAACCTTGTGTTGCTTTGCACTCAAGCCCAATGCATGTTCCACTCTTCATCCTTTGTAAGCACTTGCACGGTTATACAGTAACATCCCTGCATGAAACGTGTTCTTGCAATTGCTTTATAACAACAATTTTTTCCTTTTTTTCACTTTTTTACCTTAAGAAAGTATTGATGTTGTAAATATAGTACTGAAGATAAGCATTCAGGAGTAGAGTAGTAATTTCATGGTACCAAATTTGAAAGTAAGAGATTTAAGATATTTCAGGCAATAAAATGGTGAATGTTGTAAACTTGCTTTTGTAGTGTACAAGTAGGCTAGCATTTTAAAAGTGAGATACCCTCCTTTGTTTAAAGATAAGCTGCAAGGATATAGATATTTTCCGGAAGTGCATTTCTAAGTTTAAAGTTCCAGTCTACCATCATTCTAAGAGTTGATTCCAGAGAGATAGCAGATTTGATGGCACGTGAAATCAGAGATGGCTATAGTCAAGTTTGATTCACCAGATATTAATACTGAGGGGAAACGAACTTGATGTCATCAATGGATCATAGTGTTGTATTGTTCATACTAGTGATTACATTGCTTCTCTATTTCATATTTATAAGAAATGAAAGCACTCTATCATAGAAATTTTAAAAGGGGAAAGTATGTTTTGGAGGGAGTAAATATCCTTTCATAGATTTACAGGGATAACTAAGATAGGAAGTTTTGCTTTCAGAACAACATGCTAGTGTTATGCAGTTTAAAGTAAAAAAGAAATTTAGTTGTGTTTCATAACATTTTATGTGTTAATTTTTATACTATAGCAACGTGAGGTTGAAATGGCAGAGATGGCCAGCCGGCCTTTTGCATCAATTTTCCTGGAAATAGAAAACAAGGCTCCTCCAGACCTCATAGCAACAACAAAGGTAACTTGTGTGTCTTTCAATTTTCTTTGGAGGAATACAAAAACTTTTGATTTTTATTCAGTTATAAAGCAGTTGTTTTGTCCATAAGTGTCAACAGCTTCTCAAAAGTGGGGGGGGGGGACACAACCTTGGCAAGAATAATTCAAGTGCAGATTGCAAAGCCCTAACCAGAAAAAAATCTATTTCAGATGATCTGAGGTGTAATTTGAAATGCTTCCTGCCATTTTCAGACTTGATTCATTAGTTATTTTGTAAGGTATGGAATCAGACATGTACCTGCTGTTTCTGTCCAGGTTCTGGAAAAAAGTGTGTGTGTGTGGGGGGGGACGATATAATATCCCCCACTTTCAAAAGTGGGGGACATGCCCCCTGTCCCCCACCTGTTGACGCCCATGATTATGGGCAATTGGTATGAAACTTGTAAGTGTCCTCAGTGCCATAGTGTTTGAGTTAAAAAGCCAAGAAAAAACGTGGTCTAACATAATCAATTTGGGAAGGGAATTAAGTGTTTTGAATGGAGATGATTCATGGCTGCAGTTGTCCAAGAGTCCTT